>CAHIKZ030000504.1:257500-350000 GCA_903632075.3 Acanthosepion pharaonis | reverse complement strand
ATCACTACATTGAGGACAGATATTAGATGATTTTTATCAATCAACTTCCCGAGGTTTTCGACTTTGTATTTATTCTGATGACACATCAATTTACTCCTGTCTTAATGGTCATTTACGCGCAAATACCGTTGCGGAAGGTCTCAATCTACTTTTCTCCCCTCATCATTTGGTTAAATAGTAGGACCAGTATCAGTAAAATCATTATTACCTCCCTCCCCCCAAATTATTTTTTCTATATTTCGTCCCATTTTCGTGGTCTTCAGTACATATTTAAATATAAAGTACTCAAATTTTGAACAATTTATACATAAATAAGTACGAAAAACCAAGAAAATATGTTCGAGACACACACAAATATAAAATTTGTCACTTAGTGAATTTATGTTATATTCAGTACCCCGACTCCAGGGTTTCGTAGACGAACCTTTTTTTTATCGCTGGGTCCATTGGATGTAAGAGTTAGAGTTGTTACATCATCACTGCCTTCCAAAGTGAAGGTAATAATCAATAATAAATATATATAAATACTAAGTTTTCAATTTAATATATATTTCTCATCTATTAAATTTTTGCACAATTCAATAAAAAAAAATGTTTTCATGACTCGGTGTGATTTCCAAAACTTTGCAATGCACTGTATATTGATATTTTAGAGTTTATATATATATATATATATATATATATATATATATATATATATATATATATATATATATATATATATACTGTGTAACAACAAAATTGGCTAATTGTTAGATTAATTGTTAGTGTGAATGCTGGGGTTTGATCTGATAAGTAATAACGCCAAAAATTAGATTCACTGCTTTTACCAACTTTTGAGCATTTAGGCTGAAAAATATACAGAAATACCTGATTTCCACAGGTGTGTGCTTACAAACTGACTTCAGAATTTTACTATTTCAAGAATAAATCTAAATAAAATTGATATTTTTTGTATTAGATACATTGAATGGAAAATATATTAAAATCTGAATTCTAATTATGAATCGCCACAGGCAAAATATGCAATCTTTTTACTGTATTCGATAAGTAAAAAAAAATTATAAAAGATTACAAAAAAAGTCTAGTCTATGAATAAGATTATTTAGATCAGTCTTTAGATCAAAATTACTAAAAACAAAAGGTAGATAAAATTGTATATTACACCATAGTGCTGGGCACACATTATAGGACAAAATGTTTTCAATTTGCATTGTTTCTTGAAAATCACGCTAAAATTGATACACTGTATGACATATTACATCATAATATAGCTAAATTGTTCAGTATAATTTCCCTTTGAAGTAAATGAAGCTTTTATTTGATGTCAAAATGATTTAGCAATAATATGATCATGCCATGCTTCTTGTCCATATACAATTTGTATAGCTTCAGTAAATTCTAAATTTTATAAGGTTGTGCTATAAGACTTTCACTGACAACCAGAATTCCAATGCTACGATTTTAAACATAAATTTAATCTTTAAATTCCTCTCAGAAAATGGTAACGATTTGGAAAAATAATTGTGTTGTTATTGATCATGTCAAATCCAAACTTTCAAATTAAGTGCAATACCACGGTTCCAAAATCGATCTGTACAGGGCACTTCGATGTGGTGTAATGATTATCAAGCTTGTCTCGCAAGAACAATTACGACTGAGTAGTGATTTCGATCCTCCCTGGGTGCCCCATACTTTCGGCCTTGCGCCACATTTAAGATACGCTTAAAAAATCACCATACAGGGATGTACATACATCATGAAATTGATATAGACAGGCAATTATTAATCATCCCGAGATAGATGTTGGACAGGTGATTATTAAAGATCATTAGATAAACATAGACAGGTAAACTCTTGAAGCCGAAATCAATAAATCTCATTTGATGATCAAATATCGATTACCTGTAAGTTTCGTCATTTGATCATTTGGAATTTCATTCGCCTCCATTTTATATATCATCAACATAAAAGGAAGTACGCAATCAAGTCGAGTGTTAAATTCCATTTTATTCTGTTATTTTATTAGTTAAAAGCGAAACGACATGTTCGTACAATTGAGCCATTTACTTTGGAATACTCGCTGAACAACAAAAAATCGTGGAATGAAAAAGAAAACAAAGAAAACAGTAAACAAAAAATAAAATTGATTTCTGCGCCATGAGTCTAATGGAATGACAACTTTCCACTTCTGATCCACCGTGAATGGAATTCTGATAGTTTGTCTCGGCGCGAAAAAGCCGATAAAATTTGTTCCAATAAATCTATATTTCTAAATATTTACCGCCGCATAACATTTCCGTGATTTTCTTTCATTTTTTTTTTATTTTTCAAGCATTTCTTCTTCCGAATGTTTATGAATTTATTGGTAATTTTTTAACAACCCTGAAGGTTTCGACAATGTAGTCGAGGAAATAAATAGCAAAAGACAATTTCTTGGTTGATTTCTTGCTCATTACTTTTGCGTTCAGAGAAAATGTAATTAGCGCCTTCTCCATTTTCAATGTTTCTCTCTTCTTGGAAATTTTTCTTTCTTTCTTTTTCTCTATTTTGTTTTACATTTCCGTTTCCCAGTCTTTCTTTTTCTTTCTTTCTTTCTTTCTTTCTTTCTTTCAAAATATAAAACAAAAGAAAGAAACAGTCTCTCTTTCTTTTGCTTTGCATTTCCGTTCCCGTTTCCTTCCTTTTTTCTTTATTTTATTTTGAAATTTCTGTTTCCTTTTTCTTTCATTCCTCTTTCTTTTTCCTTTTCCTTCTTTTCTCGTTTTTCTTTGTTTATTTCTTTCCTTAATTTTTTCTTATTCTTTTTTCTCTTTTCCTTTCTTCTTTTTCCATCACTTTCTTTCTTTCTTTCTTTCTTTCTTTCTTTCTTTCTTTCTTTCTTTCTTTCTTTTGTTTTGCAATTTCTGTCTGCTTTTTTCTTTCATTCTTTTTTCTCTTCCCTTTTCCCTTCTTTTCTCATTTTTATTTCTTTATTTAATTTTTTGTTATTCATTTTTTCTTTTCCTTTTTTCTTTTTCTATCGTTTTCTTTCTTTCTTTCTTTCTTTCTTTCTATCGTTTCCTTTCTTTCTTTCTTTCTTTCTTTCTTTCTTTGTCTAACATTTACTTTCTAATTTCTCGTCGTGTCTAATGATGTTGGACCATTGGCGCCACAGATGGATGTTGGTATTATAGCAGCAGATATTGAATCATCCTACCAAGAACCTATACTTTTTTGCCGACTGGAATTGGAACTCCGATTTCCAATTCCGAGTCATTATCCATTACACCACCCGCACATTTCAAGTTTACAACACCTTGTATTACCAACCGGTCACCCATCTAGGCACCGTCCAGGCTTGACGTTGCTTAATTTCAGTGATCGTACGAGAACCGGTGTTTCAACGTGATATGGCCGTAAGTAAAGTTTAGATCCTCAATATAAAACAAAAAAAAAACAAAAAAAAAACCTCATTTGCAAAATTCTTGATTTGTAAAATTAAAAAATGAGTTGGTTAAATTGAACTAAAAGAAAAGAAGAGAAAAGTCTATTGAACTTTACACCCGTGGCGATCCCACAATTCCATCCCAATTTAATCATATTGTTTAACTAACAGATTTAGGCAGATATTAACTCCGGCTGAAAAATACGTTGCAGCCAAATATGGTAGCCTCTATAACATTTTACAGGATGTAGTACCAGTCGGTGAATTTATATATTTAAGCATCATGCTAAGAAATTTATACTTTACACTTTGAGCAGAAGTAATCGTCGGCAAAAAATTAAGCATAAATGAAGTAATTTTACTTCATGTCCCCTAATTTTTGATTAATTGATGCTAAAATATATTTTTGCTGTCGGTGTAGATCGATAAATTTGTAAAAAAAAAAAACAAAAAAACCCTATCTTTTCTTTGTCTGAACGTTGCTAGATGACTTGTTTATATCATTGTATGTCGATTGGTTCAGACTAATTTTCCTGTTTTTGTTTTTTTTTTTTTTTTTCTGTATTTTCGCAATGTTTCGGTCTCGTATTTTCTGGCCTTCCTGGAGTGCCTGTTGTTTTCGGGAATTCAACGTCTGAGAACACGTAGTCCGAACACGACACTTGATGAAGGCCAAAGAGAACAAGTTCGAAACACTGTGAAAACACTTGTTGGGTTTATAAAATTCGTCTGCTCTAATATATAAAGGATAGTTCGCATGATACGGGAAGGTCTGGCATTGGTTACCACGTGGGTTTGGAAAAATCTGACTACGAAAAGAAGAGATTCTGACCTGCTCTGGAATGACACGCAAGGAATTCTCCCTGTCGCAAGGGTACCAGTTACCAAGGGTTTAAAGATACAAGTTGTCTGGCACTATTTCACCCCACCAGGTTGGTAAGTTCACCTGACATTTTCTCTCTATATAAGATAGGACATTTGGTTTATGTTAATCGTGGTATTCATGTTTTTAAACGTAAATAAATAACTTTATTAAATGTTGATAAATTTTTCATTCTTATTCGTGTTAATCCCAAAGTGACGTGGGACTGGCACAATATACTAAACAGCAAAGACGAAAAGTGAATCTAAACAAACCCATCTAGTCCATTTCTATCTGTGTAGTTGCAGTCAGAAACTATAATATTCCCATGTCTATTTGCACAATCCTTTCAGTATTCATTTAACTTTTATATATAATTGTTTTGATACAGATATACATATATGTATGATACTTTCTCAAAGTTCGGCGATTTTGAATCAAGTGCAGTACAGACTTTTGCCGTGACCATTCTTGAGCTATAACACTGTCTAGAAGAATTACCACTTTCGAAGAGACAGTGGAAAGTAGGTATTAGAGTAATTTTCTGTTATGGTAAAGTACCCATACATGAATAAACTCTTCCAAGTTACAAATAAAAGCAAATACTGTTTTTGTCAAAGTAGTTTTCTTCCCAACAGTCAGCTCTGACAGTTCGGACTTAATATTCTTGCCCGTTTGTATATTATTGTATTACAGATTTTCGTTAATATATTTGTTAACTCAAATCTACTCTTGTGTCTTTATTCTGGTCCCAACAAGGCGAAGAGTATCCTTGAGGATACATTTTCTCATTGTGAATTTTTAAAAGTTTAGGGTATTAATTCGTGTGTCGAAGTAGTCATATAATCAGGCGTAACATTTCCTTCCACATCTCTCTCTCCCTCTGTCTCCCTCTTACATATATCTTTCTCTCATACACACACGGGCACACGCACATACACAAGTACAACATTGAAGAAAACATTAAACACAACAGTCAGACAATTCTAAAATAGAAATGGCGAACATAAAGTAAAAAGAAACGAAACGTGATTGTATATATCAATATTTAACCACTCCTTTAAATTTGGTGTTAGTTTTACAAATGTGTTGATGGTCCAAATATCCCGAGATAAACACGTGCTTACATAAGTAAACCAATAGATCCATAGCTTATTGATAAAAAAAAACCTTTATTTTCCCCCACAAATATTCATTTTTAAATACAATCTCTTTCCATGTCTATTCACTTAATTAAGTGATAAATATTAATAACATTGATCGGAAATTATACAGTGAAAAATTCCGATCAAAATTCAAGTGATAATTACACGTCATTATATGGATTTACTGATGCAGCTGCGTTCATCTAATAAACATGAATCACCGAAGCAATGTTAAATTACATCCACTCCCAAGTATCTGCATATAAAATATAATCATATGAAACTTGTTCAGCAGCCAATTTATAAATAAACCAATATTGTTAAAATGACAGTTTGAATTTGAAAGGAATTGCCAAAGATGTACAAGTGTTCTTTATCGTCTTTTGAATTATATTGACATCGAAGTTGTTGTTAATATTAATCCCATTATAAATAAGACAATCACAAACTGGCAATGAAGGGGAAAAACGACTCCAGGACTTCTTATCTGAAGTTTGCAGTCGTATAAATTTCACTTGTCACGTCGTATTTTGACGTTAACAATAAGGGTCATCAAAGGAATCATACCTGTGGAACAAAAAGATATTTACTTTAACAAGGAACGTTTTTCTGTTTATAATAAATCTAAGAACCATTTTCATTAAAAAAAAAATAATTAAAAGTTGATGGAAGTAACTCCGGAGAGTATAACTGTCTACAATTAGTTTATCATGACTAACTCAATTTTTTTCTTAATTTTATTGATAATTTTCTGTTTCTCATAATCCACCGAAAATTAGTGTTCAGCACTTAAGGTTTTTAATGCAATTTATTTGTCTAAAGCTTGGATTCCTATAATGGGCTGTGCCACCTCTTTGGAAGCAATGCAAAGATCGAAGTGTGTGATGAAAAATAAAGAGTTGTTACGGAGCAATTAACGAAAGAGGGTGGTAGGCAGGCGGTTGGGTGACATTAGAACCAAATAATTCTTTTTTCTTCTTCTATAAAATCTATATGGCAAAATCAAAGTCATTTAAGGAACACGTAGAATTTTCAAAGAATAAACTTAACTTAAGAATCATACATGAACGCATGGTTTTATTTTATCTGGTTGTTCGAAATTCAATGTTCGAACGTTTGTTTGTATATTGAGCATGTTATCTGGATAGAACGCCTTATACGCCAGCTAAATAAGACAGTGGCCATTGGTGTAGTTTTGTTGGTACAGTCATAGAGCCAATGGTGCTCGTCTAGCAACATATTTTCTAATGACATAAGGGTTTACAATATTAGAGTAAATTTAAAAGAATTTTGACTTTTTCAATTACTCAACATGAAGTAAGAAGTATTTTCATAAGGGTGTGGATGGGATGTGGCCTGGGAGACAAGAGGGCGATAATTAATAACATACACACTTAAAACAGACAAACGATCTCTGTTCATGAATGAACTTTAAAATGTAACTTCTCCTTCAAAAGACAAATGTATGTAGGCTTTCAATATTTCATCAATAAACTAGAACTGGAGATGATTTTGTAAATATGTTAATGATCCGAAGATGATGAGAATAAAAAAACGACATAATAAACACTCACTGGTTACTTTATTAGGCGCCAAAAAGAGCGCTTACATATAGAATCAGAAAGTGCCCAACTAGAATTTTACAGAACAGTTGTTAATGCAAACAATAATGTATTCCCTTCTTCTTCTTCTTTTATGTGCCGTATCCCTTCAGGACGTGGGTGATCATGGCTCTCCACGTACTCCAATTTTTGTAGTTCTCAATATGTTTTGCCCTTTTTGCTACTTCTATCCACTTGCTTTAACCCGATAAGTATGTTACGCGTTGCTTTCCCTTGACCCTCTTTCCCTCTGTCCAGCCTGTGAATTTCAAATCCTCCAAGCTTTCACTCTCATTAAGCATCCAAAAAATTTCAGCAGCCTCTTCGTGATGTCAAGTATAAGCTTCCTCCTTGTTTGCATCCTCTCCAAAACCTCATCGTTGTTCGGTCCATGCTATCCTTAGCATCTTTCTATAGAACCATACGTTCGTCGCCTTGAGTCTCTTCTTCATCTTTGAGGAGACCGTCCAACCCTCGCTACCGTAAAGGAGGACAGATATCACGTAGCAATTCAGTAATTGCAAAAACTGAATTCGCTTTAGACCTCCGATTATAAGCTTTTTTTTCGGTTATATCAATCTCTTGAATTTGAGGGTTTCTTTTTTGCTGTTACAGTTTTGTCTCTCCGGGGGCTGCAAAAAACGTCCTTGTGTCCGTGACGTGAGCAAAATTGGCATTTTTTTTTAATAGGCAATAACGCGCGTATTCCCATTCGCCTCACGGTAAAAAAGGAGTGGGTGTTTTTTTATTGGTAGTTGATTTCCTTCCTGCTCGAATATTGCTAGTAACAGACGGGTTATCAGTCTGTAACAAACTTGTGCTTGAGTTTGATCAAACATTGATATTCGATCGACAGCGCTTTCTTTTTTATGTCCTTGTCTTGTTCGATTTTAGACAGCAACACTGTTCGAATGTCCACATCGTTTAAAGATTATAACCCAGCAATAAATATGAGGCACTTTAACTTGCCTTCTGTGGGTAATTTCAGTTGAAATTTCTCTCATTCACCTGCGAAGATGACATAGTCGTGAATATTCCGCTTCTTCAACTTTAGACAATTGTATCTAATATTAAACAAGGAAAGTGACTCACTGCCCGTTAACTGTTTAAAGATTTCCGGAAAAATAAGAATCTTTAGCCTGTTTGGGTAATATAAAATTGGTGAAACGTTCTTTTTCCTTTGTACTGAGTTTTCTCATCAACAAACGGCATTTTCAAGCATCGTCCTTGCTTTGGAATTCGTGTTGGAAAGTGTCATTTCAACGGTTGAACCATGCGTCAGACGTATTTCCCGATGTTGTGTCGAAGTAGAAATCCGAAATTGTAGCCGCTATTTGACCAATTGCGGTAACCGATTTTCTTTTCCAGTCACATTAGTTACCGTGGTTAATTGCTTTTGAAAATGTGTGAGAGAATTCATCAGTTGTGTCTGTGCTCTCTCAAATTGTTCCTACTGTTGACGTAATATGTCTTTGAGGACTTCTGCGGAGATTGCCATGTTGATTCTTTTGAATAATTTCCGTTGGGTTTTGCCGCACGTGCTTGAGTTCTTGTGAAAAAAAAAAATCTTCGTATTCTGTTCCTAGGTGGATGTTTATTGGTGTCAAATAAGAACGAGCACACAATTCGAACCATTATGCATTTTATTTACTATTGATAACAATAGATATAAAACATGACCAGTGATTACCGGTAGATCGATAGTTCGCTACGTGACATCTGAGGATGCATGCCCGCCATCTTGAAATCTCATTTTCACTCTCTTGTCCTAGTGCGTTCCGATCAAGAGGAATGACTTGGTGCCCATGTTATGACGCTTGTCCTAACAGCATGGAAGCAAGAAATCGGAAGGCACTTTCACAGGCGGGAAGTGCGAGAAAAAAACTATTAGAATAAAACTGACGTTTGCATCAAGGTCGTTCAACAGTAAACTGGTGAAACCAAATAGCCAATCTAGTATCGCGCTTATTCAAAGATATAAGGGCGAAATGAATATTTAATAGTCTGACTATGAAGGATTGATGCTAGAGCTGTGAAATCTTGTATGCATTAATTTCAACTCTTATGATTAATAACTACATTGTTTCTTTCCAGGTAAAGTGACATCTTACTGTTAAAAGAAAACTTCAAAATATCTAGTTGCGACTTCTCTTGAAAATGGACAAAATTTGTCATCGTGGTGTTATCAAGTACCTTCTAATTTTTCAAATTTTTAATGTTTCTAGTGAGGATGCATGACCGCCATCTTGAAATCTTCTACACCTGCTTGACGTTTATATCTCCAGTTCGTAACTCGTATTTTGAGCTTTTGCTCTCGCTCATTAACATTCTTTCTCTCTTTTTGCAGTTGATGGTTATTCCTTTTTTTTATATTACTTCTGATTTCACTTTGCTAGCAAACATATATTTACATCAACACAAATAGTTAGATGTTCGAAATGTTGGTAATTATTTGTGTATGTAACAATGCAGAATCATACAAAGTTGTAAAGTATACACAGAAGACAGCATTGCGAAAATCTAAAGCATCGAGAAAGGCGACAGATAGCATATATTTTCTACTATAGGTTAAATGATTTTTGTCATGCGCAAGATGGTGGAAGATATTAATTTGGAAATAATAGCGCTAGTGAAAATCGAAATACTTATGAGAGTTGTATAAAATATTTGAACTACCATTTAATGATATATTTCCATTTATTCTATATATAAATATATATTTCATAGCTAAATTCTAATAATGAAAAATGCATCTACTGTAACATTAAATATATGTATTATAGTATGTATCTCATACCAGATCCTGCCAAAATAAACTTAAATGAGACTTTTCCCAGTGAATTACATGATTATGAAATTTTTATTCTAACCTAGCACTTGTGAAGACGATGAGACAAAGTGGAAAATTTATTAACGACAGGTTTCGCCGATAGTCTACGCTCTCTTTGGCTTCTCCAGCTTAGAATGAAAGACAATCTGTATGTGACGAAATATATTGAGTATACTGAAACCTGTAATAATAAGTTGGAACAATAAATCAAATTAAATTGCATTATCTTATCAGCTCAAATGTCCAGACTCGAGAGAGTTCCTGTTCACCCGTGTGTTTTTATCTATATCTATATTAGAACCGTTTGGTATTCTTGTATTTTGATTCAGTACAAAAAATGCTGTAATATATATCTGGTGGGGGGGGGTCTGTATGTGCAAATTATATAAAAAAACATTCACTATTTTCGGGGGACTGATTTAAAATGTAACAATACCAAAATTGAGTTTGCGCAAAATATTCTTGAACTGGCTGGATAATGAAATATACTTGTTTAAAATAGAGTAGATGTAGCCATATATATGTATATCTCGTGTCATAAAGGTATATATTTGCATGCATATAGGTTATGCTACTATGAACATGCAGTTATATTTTTGCGGGATCATGGGTATACAAAGTTTGGTTTGGTACTCATTTTTTTCTTGGTGATTTGTACCAAATATTGAATAACAAGCGTAAGTAATCCACAAGAAGGATTTTCAAATTTCTTTTGAAAGTCAACGCTGCTTATCTTGGATAAAAACTTGATTCTCAGTAATTGAATATAACTTCTTGAAACGAAAAATTAAAATCAAATCTATGTATATTTATTTACATTTATTAAGACACACACACACACACACACACACACACACACACACACACACACATATATATATATATATATATATTAATGTTGTATAACCTTGAACCAGATGTTGGTAATGTATCTACAAGGTTACTTAAGATTATCAACGCTTTGGTCAGCACAGGAGGTTTTGTAGATAAATCAATATAAATAGTATATTTTTAGTATATTATTTCAGCATAAAATAGGTGAATTGCTGACATGTGAGAAGAATCTCTCTAAGACTCGTCATGTTTGTAAAAACATTACTGATTTCGTTGGAAATCATCGAAAACATCAATACTATGGCAACTTATACTTCAGTTCATGATATTTGTTAACATAGAACTTCCAGCTACATCTGCCAGCTCAACTATGTGTGTGTATGTGTTATTTTATTAAGTTATATGAGTAAGTTGTTATATATTTTACTTACTAAGGCGAGATTTATACGTTTTTTTTTAGGGGTACACTATCTGAGTAAATGTTCTGTTTTTAATTAAGCAGTATTAATTACATTTACCGGCCTGAAATCAGATATATATATATGAAATCATATATATATATATATATATATATATATATATATATATATATATATATAGAAAAGAAAAAGAACAAATGAAGTAAAAGTGGTATTATTTTGTTTTTAAATTTCCATAAAAAATCATTTTTTTATCACCAATTACCAAACATCGTCTGGGGAAGTATAATCATAGTATTGAAACATGAAACCTTTTGTGTAGCGATGTAAAATGTTTTTTTATAATCTTATTTAATAAAAATATTATAACATACACACACACACACATATACACACATAAACATATATATATATATATATAAGAATAAAAATTCAACAAATAATATTTAATAATTTTCGTTTATTAGGCTTTAAATTACATCACTTAGCATTCGCCATGGTTTATGTTAAGGGGTCCACCCCTTTTTATACAAGTGAACTCGCCCAGTGTGTACTTGTACTGCTGCCGGTGAATACCCGGTAGTGAGAGAGTGAGGAAGTGAGAGTGTGAGGTAACCGCATTGTAGGAGTCACAGTTGCGAGCACGTAGACTCAGAAGGAAGTCATACTTTGATACTGAATTTCCCAGACTGTATATATATTATTATTGCTACTAACTGCATTTCTGGATCTACTAACCGTAGTACCAATTGTATTATTACGTCAATACAGTTATTTGCTATATTTCCTTCCTGCGTTTGTCATTCATTTGAGACCGGATTTCATCCCGGAATCCACAACAGTTTACGTCTACTTACACAGCTTTAAGAATATTTGAGAACCTTTAAATTTAATATTTTGCAAACTTAACGATATTCTTTCGCCATTTCTGTTCATAAATGCATGTTCAAAATAAAATTTATCCTGATAAAGTTCCTCAGAGGACGAAACGCGCTGTTGGAAAAATGCTTGATAAATGTTCCTTTTTGACATTATTCATATATATATATATATATATATATATATATATATATAGATAGATATAATAGATAGATAGATAGATAGATAGAAAAGAGAAGATTAAGTGACTTTCCACGTATTTTTTATTCAATGCGTGATTATTTCAGAACGTATAGAATAATAACAAGATGATTTGCTTTGTAAACACAATATCAAGAGAAATATTTCTAAATCCGGACTGAATAACAGATTCAAATGTACAAACTACTTAAGCTGAATCAGACACATAGACATTAACATTCAATTTTGAAAACAAAGTTTAACCCCATCCGACGCATCAGACCAATTCCCTAAATCAGGGTCTAGATTGATGCCATGGGTTTGACATCTACTGACCTACCGTTCCATAAAACGATTTTTTGTTACTCAAGGATAGACTGGGATAGCTGTCAGTCCTATATGTTGGAAGCTCCTCTCTCTCAAGTTTCTTCAAGCAGGCTGCCTCCAAAACTGCTGCCCTCGTCTCGGAATATATCCTTACTGGAATGAAGTTTGTTATCCCCCCCCAATAAATCCAGCAAAAAAAAAACCCGAATGCGCTGCAACCATAGCTCATCGGAATCGCTACTTCAATATCTATCGCAATGAGCAGTGTAGTGTGACACTGCATTGAGAACCGCCAGCAATCGTTTCAAAACCGTTCTAGAAAACGCAAATTGCAGCCACACACAAGGCCAAGATTAAAAAGAGCCAATCTGAAAGATGGCCAACCAAATCATGAACAGAGGCAAAACGGCTGTACCCACTATTATAAATAACACAAACCTCTTCTCTTCGATATTTGCCTCAAACTTAAATGACAAAGACCATCCTCTCGCCAACGTTGTACGTCTCACTGAGCACAATCTCAGTAATATTACCATTACAGCACAAGAAGTCTCTATACTTATCAAAGGCCTTGAGCTTACGAAATCTACTGACCCAGGCAAAATTCCAATGGTTGTCCTTCAGAATATCAACACGAAATTATCCCCGATCCTAGCGAAGTTATTCAACTGCAAAGAAGGAGAAATCCTTCCCAATTCTGTAGATGGTGTCAAGCGTATTCCCGATCTTCAAGAACGCTGGAGAGAGATCTTCTCCCTCACAGTATATCCCCATCAGTCTCACCAGTAAGCTTTTCGAGGCCATAATCAATGATAAGGTCGTCGAGCACCGAAATAAGAACAAACTCTTCAGCGACGAGCAGTATGGGTTTCGATCGGTCCGATCAACTGCTGATGTCCTAACTACCATAACTCACAGAATTAGTGAGGCTCTTAACAACAAACACACCTCGAGGACCATAGCATTATATATCTTGAAAGGTTTCGAGAAAGTGTGGCACAAAGGTTTGCTTCACAAGCTCTACAACAATAGATCTCCCCCTCCTATTCATATAAACTGTGTCTATCACCAGTGGCCTCCGGATTTGTACAGGGTGAACCTTACTATAAAAATCACTCGATATAAATGTCTCCGAAACACTTTTTACCTGTGCAGCACGGAATACACGCAGATAAGAAATAGTCCAGTTTTGTTTAAGGATCTTACTTCGTGCTATATTGTTATACGTGTTAAAAAGGGTTTCAAAATCTTGATATCGGAAACTTGGAATGGCCACCCATCTCAAGGGACTTCACTGTAATGTAGAAATCTTTGGGATATTAGTATAAGAAAAATTGATTTAATGGAAATCACCACCACAATATATATATATATATAACAATTATCATTATGAAGTTTGTCTTTCAGAAGTAATAAAGAGAGTTTAAGCACTAAAAATCAGTGATAATCTACGCAAAAAATTTGCTTCATCAATCCCTTCTAAAGTGAAGGTAATGATAATATATATATATATATATATATATATATATATATATATATATATATATATATATATATATAAATTTTCGACTCAAAATATATTTATCTAATAAGATTTTTGCACAATTTATTATCTTAAGAAAATTTGTTCATGACTTTCAGTGGGATTTTCAAAACGTAGCAATACACCGTATATTGATATTTCAGAGTTTACACACATATATATATATATATATATATATATATATGTGTGTGTGTGTGTGTGTGTGTGTGTGTGTGTGTGTGTGTGTGTGTGTGTGTGTACAGAGTGTATCAAAAATACGTTTACAAAATTTAGGGGCGGATTCCAAAGACAATAGTCCATAAAAACATATGTCCGTAAATCCGTCGTTTTTTTTTAATTTAAAGTTTACGGTAGACGCTGTTAAATGTACAATCCAAAACATATGTTTACAAAATTTGCGGTCGGGTTCCTGGCACCAAAACAACGTAAAAAAGTCCATATAAACATATGCCCAAAAGTCCATCGTTGTATTTCAAGGCAGGAACTCATGTTCAACAAATGCTTAAAATGTCCTTTGCTTGCTTCTACCCTCGCATGCACCCGTCGGATCATTGACTGGCGGACCATTTTAAATACACTCACACGGTGTTGAATGGTTTCGTAGGACCCTGTGACATGTTGATGAAGCGTCTCTGTATTATTAATATCTGCTCCATAAACTAATTGTTTTAGGTGGACCCACAGATAAAAATCCAATGTATTGACGATGGGGGAACGAGCAATCAATGGAACCTGTCATCGCCTACATATCTGTTTTTCGTGGTAGATGTCAGCTAGTGCAGAGCGAAAACTGTAACTAAAATGTGCTGGAGCCCCATTATGCATGAGTCACACGCGTCTTCCTATTAACAGGAGTACATCCTCTAACAGGTCTGGAAGTGTGCTAGAAATAAAGTCTCTGTAGACAGCTTCTTGGGAGAAACATATATACCTACTAAACAGTCACCTACAATTCCAGCTCACACGTTAATCATAAACTGATGCTAGTGTCTTGCCTGGATTGTAGTACCATGGGGATTCTGATCCACCCACAAATGTTGGTTGTGTAAATTTGTTATTCCATCTCTTCCAAATATTGCCTCCCCCGTAGATTGGAAAGACAAACAACGGATCGGCAGTTTGTGCAATAAACCATCGGCAAAAGTTTTCCCGTGGTCAGTAATCAGAGGAGGAAAGTCCCTGCATATGTTGCAAATGATACGAATGTAGAAGGTGTACTTGAAGTATCCTTCATGAGGTACTATTACTTATACGACGTGTGCTGATACCTGGATCGTCTCCGACAACCCATAGAATTGTGTTCTTTGTGGTCAGATGTACGAGCGAATCCCGGCCTTCCTCGATACATAGATTGTGGTGCCACGGATCCTGTCTCAGAAACGCGACGATAAATAGCAGTAAATGCTGGATGACTCGGCTTGCATCGGTCTAGAAACGTAATATCATAGAGCCCTGCAGCCTCGCGTCCAATACTATATGTGCGGCGGTATGTAAAAATATCTGCCTGCTGACGATATGAATATCCTGCTATTGATAAACGTAAACACTTCTCAGTTAACTCACGACTACACACGCTAAACGTTCAGGAAAGACTAGCCCCCAAATGTACACGAAAGACAAATGTAACCTAGTGTACATGGTAACTAGCGCCATGTACCATGAAATTTGTTTAAACTTAATAACTACAAAACGATGGATTTGCGGACATTTTTTATATGGACTTTTGTCCTTATGTTGGTGTGAGGAACCCGCCCCAAAGTTTGTAAAAGTATTTTTTGATACATCCTGTATGTATATATATATATATATATATATATATATATATATATATATATATATATATATATATATAACCTAAAGATTGCATTCCCGCATGAAACATCGCTATTAGTTTTTCACCTCTCTGGCCACTTTTATATTTTATGTTTACATAAGCTCTCTCCCTGATATTGACGTTTACCCCATAGATCTGGCATACCTTACAGCTATATTTTTATTATATAGAAATATAGAGAGAGAAAGAGAGAGGGAGAAGGAAGCGGTACAGTTAATATATATAAAAAAAAAAGTTCAAACGACTTATCTTTCCGAATTTAATTTATGCAGAATAGATTTATCTAACCTTGACGAGCTATTTATCAGCGAATATTGAAGTCGGAAGAATAAGTCCTTTGAACTTTTTTTAATTAAATATTAGTACTCTATTTTTTTAATATTGAGCACGCGTTTGCGATCTTTGATACTTTATATATATATATATATATATATATATATATATATATATATATATATTTGGAGTTATATAAATATCGAGTCTTTTTGTCGATATTCAGTATGTTTAGTTTAGTAAGACACAAGGACAAATTGGTTTCAGAAAGCGATACAGAATTATGTTAATTTTTAAATTAAGGAAGGGCTGTTTAGAAAATCGGCATTTGAAATTTAGTATTTTATCTAAGATTGAACACTGACCTCTCGCATCAGTAAAAAAAAACAAACAAAAAAAACATATTTACGGCCACGATACAAATCTCCATCAGCCCAGAACATGTAAATGATGCGATACTCACGCAGAACGAATGTCTTGATACGTTGTAAGCGTAGCCACATTGCTTTCATAGCGAACTGAAAGAGGTACCGAAATGTTTATGGATAAATATCCCGATATCGATAGCAAAATATGGCAAATATTTTTCATAAGTAATTAAATGAGAAGCGTGTTTTTAATATCTGCAACAGAATAAAAAAATCAAATTTGAATTGCTTAGAAAAGTAATTGAATTGGCAACAATACCAGAATCTGCTGATAATCTACTGAAGCGAATATGGAACGCTTTTTAAAAATACCATTTCCCTTCAAAACGTAGGAGATAGTCGCCCTCTACAGATTCCTTCGTTTATTTTTCTTTTTGCAATCCTCGAAGACCTGATTTCTTGCAAAAGATAGTCGAGTGGTTTCCCGTTGCCTTCTCTAAAGTTTGCAATACAGAGTAGAAATTCTCCTAGACTGGTTGCCACCCAAGGTTAGATAGCCGAAACTACCCTGCTATTTCTCATACATGTGGGTGCTGATGAGATGTGTTCATGCCTTCCCCAAGGGCATTTGTGCGAAAGTGAACGCAACAGACAAGGCCAGAAGTTGAACTCAATTCGCCGATTTCACTTTCTACTCTGCTAGCCATTACGCTACAGGCACCTCCTTTATGGGACGCTGAAATGAACTAAAAACAAATGAATCTGCCGGTGTCTTACTATATCTGTTCACCATTTCGCTATATATCTCACTCGAACTTAAGCTTCCCTGTTAATAAAATTCTAAAGAAATCTAATTAAAAAAAAGAAATAAGTGCAAAATGAATTCCGAATATTTGTGTAAATAGCTCTCCACAGCTTCATTTTCTTTAATGTCCGCAAATTTTGTATTGTCATAACTTTACTTTGGAAAGGTAGTGGAATGGTTTCCCATTGCCTTCTAAAGGGTTTTTCAATTTAGAGTCATCCTTAACCTAGTTTGGTTACTCTATCAGAGCTAAATAGCTCAGTTTGCTATGCGATTTAACCCATAGTTGATGGAGTAAGGGTGAAGAGATGAATTCATGCCTTTTCCAAGGGCATTATAGCGAAGGAAACTGCGTCGGGCGGAAATTGAATACAGTTTACTGATTCAATTCTTCGCGCCAATAACCGTCACACAACCAGTAGACTCTGTTTGATAATTGCATTCTCTAATTATTCAAACAAAATATTAATAGTAATTAAAATAGAAATCAAATTGACGATAAAGATAATATTTCCTCTCTTTTTAGGGCAAAAATAATGGGAAATAGAAAAATAAGAAAAATAAGTGGAAACAAAAATTTTTCGAAACAGCACTAAAAAGGCTTCATCATAATTACGTAATTCAACACATACCAAAATTGACAGGGTTAAAACTTGCAATAAGAATTTAGACTGATTGATTTTTTTACGGCTTATCAACCCATTGTTGGTTATTTAAAGCTAGGATTGTAATAACGTGTTTTGGAAATATTAATTTAATGATTCAACGCTTACTAATTAACCTATAGCTGGAGGGAGAAGAGGTGGCTTCATACGTTTCCCAAGGGTAAGTGAATATAACGTACCCAACTGGAATTGGAACTCGGCTCTCCGATTAACAATTCCGAGTCATTATCCATTACACCACCCCCACATCCAAGCTTACAGCACCTGATATTTCTAAGCAGTCACTCATCTAGGCTCGACGTTGCTTAACTTCGATGATCGTACGGGAACCGATGTATTAACATGATATGGCCGTAAGTAAAAGTAAGGACCTCGTTTAAAAAACAAAAAAAACAAAAAAAAAACATTTACAAAATTCCCGATTAGTAAAATTAAAAAATGAGTTGGTATTTTTTAAAATCGAAACCTACTATTAAAAATGTCATTCAGGGCCAAAGAACTTTGATAATTTAAAGTTGCTTATTAAGCTTTTATCTGACAGCAGGGGTTACTGAGTGAGGATTTAAGCGGATTCCTTTATAAGATAATCTTGTTACCCATTTATCTGTGTTCATCTAGGTGTCTTTTTAAATCATTTCACCCCGACCGATTTCTCAAAATAAGACCAAATGACAAGAAATGAAATTGTTCTTGGAAGGACTTCTTCGTCGAGCCGAAAAAATTTCAGTAATCATATATAATATCATTTTAATAACGAAAAGAGAAAAATTGATACAGTTTAATATTTTAGTGTCCAAAATAACAATAGCTAGTTAGTTTTGTTTAGATTCTCTGCCTTAGTTTAATATTCGGTAAGTTTTGCAAAGACTATCTCTGCGGATTAATTCCGTCCAAATTAGTAATCAACTCAGATTATCTTGTAGAAACTAACAGACAAAAATTGCTTGCTGTCGACTGCTGGTTTTATCAAATTCTCTTAATAGGTTGGCGTGATTTATGACTATTTTCTAAGCATAGCTTAGATGTGGCACAAGGCCGAAAGTATGGGGCACCTAGTGAGGATCGAACTAACTTTTCAGTCATAACTGATCTAGCGAGACAAGTTTGCTAACCATTACACCACGCCGAGGTGTCCTAGGTTGCTGTGATTTATGTTACTGTCTGTGTGTCTATCTTTGTATCTCTTCATGTGCCATGTTTATTCATGATATAGCTGATTCAGAAATCTCAAAAGCTTCCTGTTTTTGTCACTCTCCGCGATATTTGATCTTTCACAACTGCTTGATTTTGTGACATTTACTCCTTCATTCATTTGCTTAATAGCGCAAAACCTGCCTAACGGGTTTTGGAAAATGGACGGCAAAACAGAGTTTAGGTGAGATAAAAAAAAAAAAGGTAAAATTTACTAAGAACTACAAAGGACAAGAAATCATGAAGAGCCATGACCGGCATCATCCTGAAGGGACACAGTATATAGAAAAAGATTAGCTGTTTTCTTCGACTGATCTTGCTTCGGATGTGTCCTGTGAGTGTTAGATTTTCCAAGCCTACTTTTCTTATTATGACTCCAGTATCTCTATGGAATTGTTAGCATCAGGGTCTTTGTAGCTCTTAAGCCATGATCTCAACATTCTCACATTATAAATATTCGCTGGTAAAACCACTGGTAGCTTGAAAACTTACGCATTGGCAGCATCAACTCTTTCCTTATTCACCGGGAAATTGGACATAAAGGAAGGTAGATATTACTTTGTAAGATTATATTTCGCTGTTAAATGGCAATAAAATCTGTTTATATCTTTTACTGTTTTAAACACTTTTTTTACTTGAATACAGTAGTCAATAAATTGATACACCCCCATTGATTAATTGATGAGAGAAATATTTACCAACGATTGTTTGTTGTTCGATGTTAATGGAATAAACTGATTCAAGCTGTTACGATTTTTTCGAGATCTATAGTCGACCTATACACGGGACCTATGATAAATTATTGGTTTCATCGTCCTGGATCAAGAGTTGATGTATACATAATGCCAATAACAAATTACTGATTTCTTAGAAATCAACAGTCGATCTATACTCGGGACCTATGATAAATTACTGATATTTTAAAGCTCATGAGTCCTCTCAATAAAACACTGTCGTCATCCATTACAAATGAAAACACGAGATCTCTCATTTTGCCGATGGAATATACTTTTCATTGTTCTTATTTGAAATCAGAATTTCAGTGATGCATCGCGAAATATAGCACTTGCCTCAATTGCTTTTGTTTAACGGCATATCAACGCCTCTATAGGTTATTTAATGCCGAAATGTAAATATTCTGTTCACTTTTTTTAAGATAATAATGGTTTTAGTGATACAATTCTTACAATTTAATCTATAGCTGGAGAGTGAAGAAGTGATTTCATACCTTTCCTAAGGGAATTTGCTCGTAAGTGAATATAACGTTCTCAACTGGAATTGGAACTCGGCTCTCCAATTAACAATTCCGAGCCATTATCCATTACACTACCCGCAAATCCAAACTTACAACACCTCATATTCCCGAGTGGTCACCTATCTAGGTACTGACCAGGTTTGATGTTGCTTAACTTCGGTGATATGGCCGTAAGTAAAGTTTAGACCTTCCTTTAAAAAACGTCATTTGCAAAATTCTCAATTTGTAAAATTAAAAAATGAGTTGGTATTTTTCAGCACCAAAAGTACTATTAAAAATGTTATTAATGGCCAAGGAATTTTAATAATTTAAAGTTGTTTATTAAGATTTGTCTGACAGAAGGCCATAGCAGGGAGTACTCTATAAGACGGGCATGTTAACCATTTCTCTGTCTTCCTTTCTTTTATCCATTTCACACTGACCTATTACTCAAAATAAGACCAAATGTCGCATTACACCACCCGCACATCAAAGCGCACAGCACTTGGAATTCCCAAATGGTCACCCATCTAAGTAGTGGCCAGTCTTGACGTTGCTTAACTTCGGTAGATCGTACAGGAACCGGTGTTTCAACATGATACGACCGTTACACTAACTGCTTTTGGAAGACTAAAGGTAAAAAGATCTGACAGAAAAGCCATTCCGTTAAATATCAAATATAGATTAATTGATTGACTTGTTTGTTTAACGGCATATCAACTCCTTATGGGTCATTTAATGCTGAAATTTAAACTTCTTGAGTGCTTTGATGTAATTTCATAATTTTACTATGAATAGGTATTGTTGGTTATTTTACTATATGTGTTGTCGGTAAAATGTATTACTGGTATTTTTACTATAAAAATGTACTTTTTATATATTAATAGTGTTTGGTTTTGTTTGCGGGTTCAATATTTGCCCATAGCTGGAGCCCTAGCAGGTGCTACTACCCCGGGTCAGGGTAGACCTGGGAACAATAGCAATGAAGAAGGGGTTACATGCTCTGCAATACCTCAAAAACACCTTCAATCTCCTGATCAGAGGCCTTGCTGCCGGGTGAAGTTTATCGTCATACTCAGGACTACATATCAAGATCAGACTTTACAATGTCATGATCATTTCCAGATCAATCTATGCCTATGAAACCTCGACAGTGAGAAATGAGGACATACAATGTCTTTTTGACTTCGAAAACAGTTGCCTTAGAACCATGGCAAAAAAAAAGAAAATATCAAAGGCAGAATCAAAATGGCGGCCAAAAAAGGAAAAAGAAGGAGCTAGATTTTAAGACTGACATAATTACCTTGATTAGAAGAAGAAAGCTAAACCGGTTTCTTCGTGTAATCAAATTCGCAATATTACATAAGATAACGTGATCATTTTCGACATTAGATGACTCATATAAAGATGATCATAGACCATTGCGCCCTTTGAAACGGACATGCGCAAACGATAACTCTTTAGATATAATTCTTGAGATCAGGATTACCAGATTCGATTACTTTTGAAAGTCCAGCGATAATTTCATTCTGAATTTTGCTATTTGCAACTTATTGGTCTACTTTAAATAATAAGAAAAAATAGCTGAGATAGCTTGAATAACAAATGAGAAGAAATGCAATTCAAAATTCGCGAGATTTCAAAGCAGTTGTAAATGAAAATCATCGGCAAAGAGCGCGTGTTTACAGGGAAGGGCGATTCGTATAACCTTTGCCTGAGTGAGAAATTAGCAATTCTAAAAGACATGGGTGATATCAGAATGCCCAATAAAAAAAAACAGCCGCTCGTAGCATCTTTCAAGCATGTCAACAAGTTTCTTATGGGAGACGTCGGTGGAGTGAAAATATAAAACCCACCTGCCTCCCCTACAAGGCTAGTCATCCGAGTGACTGTGTGAATTTGCCGTATACGGTATGTTGTACAATATTTGGTATCCACCCCGCCTCTATTTACCCTCCCTCCCGATACCATCCTTAATACTATTATTTGTATTATTATTATTATTATTATTATTATTATTATTATTATTTCACCACAAGCAAGGCGGGAGTGCCATTATTATGCAGGGGCTTAGAGAGAGAGAGAAAAGAATGGGTATAGGGAGGGTTGAGTAAAGAATGATTGATGATAAAATATGAACGGGATTCAAGAAGACAGCTGGCGATTGATGTTGCATTTAAACTTTTGAAGACTGTAGTGGTTCTATAGAAGGATGCTAAGGATACCATGGGCCAAAGATGTGAGCAACGACGAAGTTTTGGAGAGAATGGAAATAAAGAGGAAACTCATACTTAACACCAGGAAGAGGCAGCTGAAATTTCTGGGAGACGCAATGAGAAAGGACGGCTAGGAAAATCTGATAGCCACAGGACGGATAGAGGGAAGAGGGAAAGGGGAAAACAACGCGTGACATGCTTAATGGGTTTGGGCAAGTAGATGGCATAACAGTCTGAGAGAAGTAACAAATAGACAAAACTTTTTTCCTCTTATCCTTTTATATATATATATATATATATATATATGTGTGTGTGTGTGTGTGTATGTGTGTGTGTGTGCGTGTGTGTGTGTGTGTGTGTGTGTTGGACTGACAAAATAAGAAAACTTATTTTTGTAACATATTTCGTTCCTTCAGGAATTTCATCAAAGGCAAAATGAATTTTTGTAATAATAATAATAGTTACGATTATTATTACAAAAATTCATTTTCTATTACGAACAGTACAATAATTACATCCCTTGACGTCCGCCATGATTTCTTTTTTTTTCTATTACGTTGTAATTTAAAAAAAATATTTTCGATTGTTCTAAATTTGAATTTGAACACATTACATTTTAACCGATCGGTTCTATGCCTGGGAAATACTCTTCATCCACACGGGCCCCCGAGAGGAATGTGACGCAAGGTTGAGTTTAAAGTGGGATAGGATCCCATGAAGGCAAAGATTAGTCAAGTCCCATCGGCACTTCCTTTGTAAGGGACGCCTCAGGCGCCAGGAAATGACCGTCTTTCCCTTTCAAAAGAAATGCCTGACTGGGACAACGCATTGAGTATATATTAAATTTTAATAGGAGTTCACCTATGGTCCTGTTCATACTCCTCCCTGATCTTTTGAACAGGGGTAGTGTTTTATCCCTTATTTCCTGTTTAGGATTGGGTTTCTGTTTACTTCTAAAATCTTTTCATTCTATTTCACTTCCAGCAGCTACTTGCATTTTAGTGGTATTATCGCCTTGCTTCGTGTGAATTGTAAAAAAAATCAAAAAATAAAAGTACGTGTCTTTGATTTCAATTTCAAATTTCTGAATGTGGTATTCCTTGCTTAGAAAAATTTTTGAACCCTTTTTTGTTTTGATAATTTTTACGACAGCAATCAAGAGCTTTATCGTCAAACCCATAATGGCGCCACCAAGGAAATACAAATTCTACAGGAAAAGAGATATGAATTCTAATATCGTTGCCTGTTTATTTCTTCCTGTTATTCTTTGTTTGTCTAACAGTTCATATAAAACGATTTGAGAGTTGCGATAAAGAGCAACACAAATACGATAAAAGAAATATTAGTTCAAAATGATTAAATCGGGCAAACATTAGTCTCAATATGTGTCCATAATAGACCTTAAAAACCCAGGGACAACAGAAAGTTGAATTTTTCTTTTAAAAATCCTTAATATTATTTATTTCGATTTCTAATACTGACATCTACACCAAACGTTTTATTTTTTTGCATACATCTAAAGACTAGATGTGGCTTCAGTATTTTTAATGCAATTTCCCTTCAGGATGTTGAGAATCATGGCCTTCCCTCTACTATCACTCAAACACCATGCCGGCGGAGGGGAATATAGTAGAGTTGTTTCCCGTTATCTTCTCTACTATTTGGAATATAGTTTTCATTTTTTTAGATTGATTGCTACCCAAGGCAAAAATCTGCCCTACTCTTTAAAATATAGCTTCTAATAAGGGGGAAGAGAAGAGATGGGTTTATGCTTTTTCAAGAACGCTTGTATGAAAGAGAGGGCAATAGGTTCCATTATAATATCAGGATACTAGTACTTGGTCAGATTATCACACCGATGCAGTGTTGATTTCTATGTCCACAATTCAACAATTGCTCTGTCTCTCTGTCTGTCTCTCTGTCTGTCTGTCTGTCTCTCTCTCTCTCTCTCTGATATATATATATATATATATATATATATATATATATATATATATATATATATATATATATATATATAATTAAGTAATTCATCGAGTCTAGAAGAAACCTCAACAGAATGCAGTCCTATATTTGGGACTCATCAGCAGTGCGCATCCACTACCGAGAATTGAAACCCGTTATCAGGCAAACGTCATACCAACTGTTCCAACGGGCCTCGGTGACGAAGAGGTAGCGAATTAGACTCAATATAGCCCCGCTCGATCACATATTCCGTGGTGGAACTCATCCGAGTTTCTCTTTTACCCATAGGATTGTTCCCCCACGAGCCACGACTACTATCCACAAGCCAGTCAGCCCATATATATATATATATATATATATATATATATATATATATATATATATATATATATATATATGAATAAATATAGTTTTAAGTTATGCTATATTATGGGATAAAGTGCTCAATATGCATATGCAAATATAAAAGTTAACATTGAAGGCAACACTCAGAGGCGACGGACTGTTCCACGCTAAACGCAATCATCAGGCCACATGCGTTGTATTTTTTCCGACTGTTTATATATACAGGTCAGTGGTCAATTGTGGGTAGTCTAATGCATTATGGATAGTCTATTCTAACGGTTATTTTGGTGGGAGTGATTTGTTAATTTTTAATTATTTACCTAATTTATTTATTTGGATTAATTTATTTTACTTGTTTTTGCTTATTTATTTTTATTGTTATTTTTATTTATTCTTTTCAGTTTCGATTTTTAAGTAATAAAAATATTTTATCGTATCTACATTTTGAAATAAGTTCTGATCGTTTATTTAGTAGTTTGTTATGGTCTGGGAAAGTAATTATAGCCATTTTTACTCCAAGCAGAGTTTGAAGGTTTGGATTGATTGTTGTGGGTTGGTGTTCTTTTCTTTATTTTCAATGATATTTTTGTTGTGATTTACTTTTTGTTTTTAATTTCCCGGATGTATTGGAAAGCATTGTGATATTATTTACTATTTTTGAAAGTTTTTGTGTGCGTAGTTTTTTGATTCCAAGATCCTTCAGTTACTCCTATATATATTTTTCTTCATTGTCTGATGATTTTACAGTGGCTTGGTATATTACATTGTTTCGTAAGAAATTGCCGTTTAAGGAACATTTGTTCTTTATTCTACAGTTACACTTGGGTTTAATTTGTACGGGTGGTTTGTTAGATTTCCTGTTGTGCTTTTTTATTATTTGTGTCATATTCTCGGTGCACCTGAAGATGATTTTTACTGTGTTTTTGTTGAATATTTTGTGGAAAGTGCTTGATTCAGCGAAGTGATTGTGTAAGAGTTTTTTTTAAGTTTTTGTTATACGGTGGGTTGAACTATATGATATTTCTCTTCCTGTTGTTTTTTATCCTCTGTGGTATGTGAGTGTTGTCGGGAATCCACTGTCTTTTAGGGCTGTTTCATAGCCTTTCTCAGCTTTGTTAAATATTGTTTCATTGGAAGAATTATCGGAATACCTGCAGTTAATTGATTTTGATATCTGCTTGATTATAGATGGCGGGTGATTGGAAAATCTGTGTATATACAGTAGTTTATCATTTGGTTTTCTGTATGGGTTATATGTAGGTTTTCTTAGGTTGAAGGTAACATCTAGAAAATCTACTTCGTTTAGGTTAGTTTTTATGTCCATGTTGAATCCCACGTTTTTGAAAATCTTTATTATTGCTTTTCTAGTTTTGTCTGTGTTTTGTTTGTTATAGTTTCTTAAGATTATGAGACCGTCGTACCTGCAGAGCCCTGTATCCTTTTTTATCTATTATTTTGCAGAGTTCGTATAGTAAATATATACGTATGAGTTCGCATGTTTCTGCACTGTCAAAGCTTCCCAATGTAGTGTCAAAGATCCCTTCTTTCTTTATCCATGCGTCGTTATTGTCGAATAGTAATGATTTACGGGAGTGTTTAATGATATTGATTTCGTTTGTGTTTATTCTTATTTGTTCTAGAGCTAAGGTGATGGTCTTATCTAGCATTGGTTCTTTTACAGAAGGGTGGATTTCTTTTATGTCTAGTTGTATAAATTGGTAATTATGTTTGGTTTTTATGTTGCGGAACCAGTCTGTAGTTTTTGTGTCTTTCCATTGATTTACTCCTAACTTCTTCCTTAGTTCAAAATTAATTCTTTCTAGTATCGTTTTACTTATTTTAATTAGTTCACTTTTGGTTGGTTTTATGAGTCTGCATGTTGAGCTGGTTTTGAAATTATCTTTCTGGTCTTTTAATGTGATAAAGACTTGCGCCTTACTGATGTAACGTATTTGGTCGGCTAGGTCTAATTTTGGGGCGATTGTTTTAGCTTCCTTATTGATATCGTGTTCTATGGTTTTTGGTGCTTTTTTGTATGTTTTAGTTAGGTTGTCCTTGAGTGATTTATGTAAAGTGGGGGGCTTAGTTCATATGAATTTCTAGTTTAGTCCGCTGTGATAAACACGTTTGCTGAATTGTTTATTATAATTATACATTCTTTTTCTTTCTTTGAAGGAATGCATCTTGTTTTTTATGGTATTTTTTGTTCCTCACTAAGTTATTTAAGTCTTTCTCATAGTTTTCTATTTCTTTGTGTTGCAGGGAACACTTCTTTGGTTTTAAAGCCGTAGTTTTCCTTGATTGTGGTATTATTGTTAAGTTCCTAGTTTAAAAAGTAGTAGGCTTTCCATCTTATACTTTTTATGAAGCTTTCTATTATTTCAATTAATTTTAGCTTATATGTGGATGGACTGTGTATATGTTTTAGGGAATAGTCAATGCTAAACTTTTCTATGTCTATAATGTATTATAAATGTTCCGAAAGTGCTCTACTGTTTATCAGGAGCTAAATATGAAGAAATATAGTTTTTTTAAGATATGCTATATTTATGTTATAATTATTTAATCCCGTTTCAAATAACATCGTTGCTTATTTACTTCAGAACTCCGTCTAATTAACGACGGCCGTGAAAGGTATGTGATTGCCATGGACTTTCTTCGAACATTTGATTTTCTTCGCGCGTGGATGAAAAAGGACTCTGTTTTTTCCCAGGTGAGTCTGTCGTTTAATAACTACTTGTCATCCTGTTCCCTTATATATATATATATATATATATATATATATATATATAATATGTTGAGCTACATTGACTTCACCGACACCTTTTGAGGCCCGATTCTGCACTTGGAGGATACGAGGCCAACTTCTACGTTAATCTGCTGATCTACTTGACGCCTTTGATGTTCTGATGTAACACCGAGTACAAAAATTACTTTGGTATTTTTTAATGTGAACCCACTATATACTGGGGTCACCACAGATCAACTTCTCTTAGATGAATGGTCCCTGATGGACATTAAATTCGATTCAAATATCTGATATATTATAGCGTGAGAGAGACAGGGAGGGAGAGAGAGAGGAGGGATAGATGAGTACGTTTACTATTGCTGTTCATTTCCAAATAAAAATCTGTATATAAAAGTTTTTCTGAGACATATAAGTCTTCTCCACTTTGAAGGTTAGCGCTACACATTCTTTCTACTCCCATTTGGTCTTACATTGAGTTCAGTTAAATTTAATATTGGATGTATCGAGAGTATATTCATTTTTTTATAATAGGAAAATTCTTGAGAATTTTTGTATCTTTTTAAGCTTATGTAATGCTCTACACTTGAAGCAACAGAGATATGGTTCTGCAGAAGGATGTTGAGGATACCATGGACAGAACATGTGTACAACGACGAAATTTTAGAGAAAATTGAAACGAAAAAGACATTTATACTTAACACCAGGAAGAGACAGTTGAAGTTTGTAGAGCAGATAAAGAGGAAAAATGGCTAGGCAAATTTGATACTCAGGACAGATTGAAGGTAAAAGTGACGGGAGGAAAACAAAAACACTTAGCGAACTTGAGTAAATGAATGGCTGAACAAGGTTTAGGAGATATAAAAAAATATCAAGATTGATTCATTGGTTTTCTACGGATTCTACACCAACCCTTTTCAGATTATTTAAAGCCAGAAAATACTTTTAGATGGTAAGAATTTTATTTCGATAATAATGATTTAATAATACAAGTCTTACTAATTAACCCATAGCTAAAGGGAGGTAGATTCATGTTTCCCACGAGTATTTGCGCCTAAATGAATACGATGAACGCAACTGGCATATTTCGATCTCAATCTGAGCGTTCGTCCTGATCTACTGATGGATTTTGTTTCAAGGGACAAGCTATCACGAGTCAGTTCTGGGCAGTAGGATCAGATATTGTTTTGTTTCCTTCCACTTCCGGAATGCTACGAGCATCTGCCATGGATTTAAGAGCCAGTTCAAAATAATGTCTCAAAATTGCAAGAATCTTAATAGTTGTATTTACCATTATAACATCAGAAACCACTGAATAATAATAATAATAATAATAATAATAATAATGATAATAAACAGAAGAAAAGGATATCAGAGACACTGGTCTAAATGAGAAAAAGAAAGCATACATAACGTGAAAGAAAATAAGAAAGAGTCAATAGAAGAGACAAAAATGTTTAAAGTTTTCTTTAGTGAAATGGAAAACTTTGCCAATTTGTAATCTTTTCATTTGTACCCTCCTACTTCTTTAAATAATGATCTACATTCATACTTATTGTTATTGCAATATTTTGCTGAAATTGTTAAGCTCAAATGTTCAACGATGCACTAAGGGAATTTCCATGGGTATTTTATAGTCGTGCAGGGAGAATTATTCAATCATTAAATTCAGAATTGGAATTCCTTAGAAAATGAAAATAGGAAAACCGTGAAATGTTCACGCTTACTGATAATAATAATAATATAATGGAGTCCGAGATAGTGTTTAGATGTGTATATGAAATAAGCTTTGTCGTAAATGCCTGTAAAAAACGAAAATACATTCGATTCATTCAATTAAATATCCAAGGCTTATATACAGATTGAAATCGTAATGTATTTCCCATTAGTGTCAGTAGTGATTGTTCAAATCCATGTAAAATGTCAGAATTTTGAAGTTAGTTATTTTTTACAGTCCGGTTCATCTTCGCCTGGAAGATTCGAGTAACACAATCTTGTTCCCTGTATTTCTATTGATACAGTGCTTGTGATCGGTGCTTAAATCCAGTTAAAGGACAGTATATTGAATGCTTCAGCTCTGTTTAGCAAGCTTATTAATGCATCAAAGAAAAACAGTGAATCCTAGGTTTTTTTTTCCTGTAGAAAGAAGACTAAACGAATGTAATTGAGATATCATTTGTCTGATGCAAATTTGGTTTGAATTTTATCAGCTTTGCTTATAAAAAGGAAAGACGAGATTTTAAGATTTATTTTCCGTATATCACTGGAAGTAAATCATGATAAAACAGAGTTGTGTTACGACTTGGAGGGTGGAACTTAATACGCATACTACAAGGAGAGTATCATGGTAAATGTGATTAAAAAAAATTCATATTTTATTAGTGATCCCGTTCCAATTTTTGTTCTACATCGGCTATTAAAAATGGAAAACATGAGTGCACACACACACACACACACACACACACACACACACACACACACACACACACACACACACACACACACACACACACACACACACACACAGAGGAGATTCGGCGAATCAGTCATTAGATTTAAAATAATGATTGCATTTTTTGTTGTTGATTTTGTTTATCTGTAAATCAACCCCTATCGGTTATTTAATGCTAAAATCAAAATATTTTGTACATCATTTTCTACTTTCATGTTAAAAAGAATGTTTTTAAATATATACTTTAGGTACCTCCACTAATTCGGTATACGTAAAGTTGAAAATGACGTTCTGGATTTTTCTAAGTAGGCTTGTATATGTTCCATCCAGTCGTCTTTAAAGACGAACAGATAATGTCAAAGTTTCTGATCCATACAGTAGGACTGGGTTAAACTTAATTTAATCTAGATTTTAGCTTTAATTGAAAGCTAAAGGATTTAAAATTTACTGTTTCCAGTAAGCAAAATACTCTGTGGTGTATTTCAAGCATAAATTATATTGATCAGAATAATTTTCAGTAAAATAGATCAAAACAGCCATTTTGAGATTTTTGTAAGCAAACACTAATTCTCGGTTTGAAAAAGCTTCCAAAAATAAAATATATACTTCTGAAACGTTATCTGAGGAAAATTAGTAAATTTAAAGTTAAATTAACCTGATTTGAGACAAATATTACTTATAGCATAAAATGTTGTATACAAAAATTTCTTAACTATGGGGTCTTGTTTTTCTGACGTGTTAATCAATTTATTGACAGCCGAATATGTTCATACCTAAGTATGGTAGAGCAGACGATCAAGTTCGTATGAAGGAATTTTTTCGCCGTAAGTGACCTTTTAATGATAGATTTGTCGGTTTGTACACCCATACTTCAGAACTTCTTCACGTAATCACGCATACAAAAACAAATCGAAATTCTTTTAAAAATATTCGGGTTCTTCGGATTGTAATAAACTTTACAATATATGACTAGCAAATACTGTTTTACTTAATAACAAGGTCTGAGAGGAAGAGAGGCTCTTGTTTTGTTTTGGTTTTAATTTGACGCTAATTTTATAGTTATGGTTCCCGCGACTAGTAGAACTTCATATGAATACATATCTAATCATTTGAATACATATCTAATCATATGAATACATATCTAATCATATGAATACATAGCTAATCATTTGAATACAAATCTAATGGGAGTAACATCCCACTTTTACCACTCAGATTTTATTTATTAACTTGCACATGGAAATATATTCATTTATATATTTTTTATTATTTATTTATCCACGTGTGTATGTGAATGTTACAACTTTTGTTAGGTTTGATTGCTGAGGTCTTTGACTCTAAATAAACACTTTCAGGCTCCTTTACCGCAAAATATATCGAAATTTGAAACCAGATGAGATGAAAATCAATACCTAAACAATCAGTGCTTATGTGTGCATTGAAACGCTTGATAATTTTTCCATTCCATAACTCCAAAGATACCTTTCTTGTTTGAAAATATTTGTAACCAAATAAAAAAAAACTCAAGATATTTTTAAGAATAATATTTTTTAATCATTTCTCCGCAAAGAAGGCAATAAAGCCACAAGTAGTTATCAAGTTTGAAAGAATAAGAGAAAAACATTAAGGAGAGAGAACAATAAATGAACAGGAAGAAGGCAAAAGATGATGATTGAAATTGTGTTTAAATTTTTGATGATCAATGTTAACTGGAAAGAAGAGAGTTCCACAAACGAGAAGTGGGAGAGAAGAAACTGTTAGCATAGAACTTACGTTCGCATCTAGCCATTTTGACAGTAAAATGATATGAAAGTAATTAAAATACATTTTAAAACGTGCTAAAGTAAATCTGTGCGATTAGTAAATTTATACAATGCTATTGTAATAGACAAAGAGAGCGTCTAGATGGAATTGTTAGCAGTTAAATATAAAAAACTAAAAAAAAAGAAAACATGTAAAAGGAGAAGTGTAAAAAGCGGGCAATATGGTAATTGTGGAAAATTGATAAACAGTGTTACGATAACAAGCCACCGAGATTTGAAAAAAATTGGAAGTTGATGAAGGATGTTATAGAGTGTTGTAATTAATCTGATTCATCGTAAATATGGCTGGTAAATATTATCAAAGCTTTCAATCAGATTCTTAACATTTTCTTTCCCAGCGACTTCTTTTCAGATATTTACACGGACTAGTGCCCCCTATGTGAAAATTGCAATGGTAATTAGAGCAGAGTTAATTGAAAAGCAAGATTGCAAACTACGATCAACTCCTTGTGAAATGAATATCAATATACTAGAAGAAAGCTGTGCTGAACCAGTAAATGAAAAGTATTACTGCAAAATAAAGTCAGTAGCTTGATATACTTAATTACCACAATTCGTTCTGTAATAATCAGCAAAAACCGACAATTGATCTAGGAGTCAAACAAGTCTCACGTTATTTTAAAGGTACAAAAATGTATTGCCTAATGTTTAATAAATTTAATAAACCCTTAAATTTAAGAGGCTTTTGCGACACTGATTCGGGAAATTCGAATGATCGGTAAAGTATCACAGCGCATGGTTTTCAATTAACTTTAAATAGTTCTATGGCAAAGTTCAGTTATTGAATACTATGACTAATTCAAATGCAAGTGAACATGCCATTATCTATTGTGACAACTAAAAAAACTATAGATTTAGCTAAAAATCCAGTTCAGCATCAGCGCTCTAAGAACCATTGATGCAAAATATAATTTTATAAGGACTGAAGTGCAAAACGACTCAATAAAGTTGGACTATATTCAGTCAGAATAACACAATTGGAAGCCCCACTATCAGGAGTCCCTCTTTGAAACAGTAAAGAGGAGAAAGTTGTTGTGGCTTAGACATATCAGACGCCACAATACTCTACCCAAGACGGTCCTTCAATGTACCTTGGGAGAGGGTAGACATAGTGTGAGGCAGTCCAAAAGTTGTATGCACGGTATCAAAGAATGGACTAGGATGGACATTACGACGCTGTTTCAGGAGTCAGAAAACAGGTTTGGTTGGTGGCGGCTGGCTGCATCATCGTCGCTCATGTCACCCTCCACGATCGGCTCGGTCATGAGAAAGCAAGGAAGGATATTCAGTCAGAACAAAATGTCGCTGATTTATTTAGAAAGCCTATCACCAGACTAAAATTTAAGAAACTGTTCAATGGCCTGAACGGAGTCCAATCATGAACATTTTGCTTGTCGTTTTTGTCCTATGTTTTCTTTTTCCTCTACATCTTTGTGATTTGAATAAAAAATGGGAAACCTTCGGGGAGAGGAATTAGTGCCACATTCATTCGTTTGAGGCGGATGTTAGTTTCAACCTGAAGGATGACTGTTAAAAATCCCTCCTCCATAAATTTATAGAAAAATTCTAGAGATGTTTGCTGGGATTTATTCCTAGCCAATAAAATTTACAATTCTTTGACTTACCACTACATTTTTTCTTTCTTGCCTTAAAGTCAGAAGTCTATAAACACTTGACTGTATCTCTTTCATGTGTGAAGACTATTTCTATTTTGTAAACTTTTGAATTTATTACTGTCATATAGTTGCTTTGCTTTGCCTTGCATTATATTGCATTGTCTCGTATTATTTTGCCATGTCCTTCTTCCTCTTTTTATTGTGTTTGAAAATTTTGACAATTCTGTTCAATTATGCTTGTTTCTTCAATGCAACACTTATTTTTATGTATTTCCATCATGCTGCATTGTAACAGCAAAAGTCAAACGTGGCACGAACGACAAGGCAGAGATTGTTATGGCGGGCCAGAAAAATGCCGAAGTTTGACATGATAGTTTTTGCTCCATACGCATATTGCATTCACATCAAAAAGTTTAAAAATCTATCTAAAAATGTAAATATATAAGTTAATAAAGATTTTTAAAGTGCGTATATAAAATGCCCAGCCAGTATTAAAAGGGTTAAATCATTATAGCGCTCCTAATAATGCCCCTAAACACTTAGTGCAGAAAGAGATGGCTACAGTCATTATAGCGCTCCTAATAATGCCCCTAAACACTTAGTGCAGAAAGACATGGCTACATTCATTATAGCGCTTCTAATAATGCCCCTAAACACTTAGTGCAGAAAGAGATGGCTATAGTCATTGTAGCGCTTCTAATAATGCCCCTAAACACTTAGTGCAGAAAGAGATGGCTACAGTCATTATAGTACTCCTAATAATGCCCCTAAACACTTAGTGCAGAAAGAGATGGCTACAGTCATTATAGCACTCCTAATAATGCCCCTAAACACTTAGTGCAGAAAGCGATGGCTACAGTCATATATAAAATTGCATATTTGTGCACAAAATCGAAATAACGAAAAATCTCCAGACGGTGGGAGAAGATGAATTATAACAGAACAACCAATTGCAGTTATTGTTTGAAACAACTGAAGAGTTATGCCACTTAGCGGTGGATTTCAAGTCGAGGCAGGAGAGTTATATTGACATACGCAATTCATTACATTTAAAAAGATTCCTATTCAGATCTGTACAATTCATTTCAGACAGAAACAAAACATCAATAAAAGGTCTGATGAAAACGTGCAGGGACCGTTGCTATGGTGACGAAGATTGAAGCCGCTTGGCACAGATTGACCTTAAATTCTGTTGCACATGCGCAGTAAGTAATAGCGTTCTCGCTCATTTCCATTGCTTATAGCAATGTTTGGAAGGAATATGTGTAGAATGATGTCGTTTCACCACACCAAAGAAGTTCCATCAGTAATCATGGTTTGTGCAGGCAAAACATAAAATCCCCAATGCCCGACACACCACCATATTCCCCAGATCTCGTCCCTTGTGACTTTTTCCTCTTCAAAAATCAAATCTCCCTTGAAAGGAATGAGATTTCAAGATGTCGAAATAATCCGAGAGAATGCGATGAGGCAGCTGCTCGATATCCGAAAATTTGTGTTCCGGGAATACTTTCATCAATGTAAAAGATAATGTGGCTTCAAAAGAGAACTACTTTGAAGGAGATTAAGTGCCGAATTGATGTGTGTTGTAATTTTCTTTTTATAGCACCAGTCCTGGCCCTTTTTTTTTTATCAGACCTCATATGTTGAACAAGTCTCCTGTTCAACAGCAAAAACTGAGAATTTAATGGACAACAAAAATGTTAGCTTATTTTGTTGAAGGTTGCAGACAAATAAACCACAGGCATTGACGTCATTGCCTTGAAGGCAAAGTCTAAAGGTATGTATGATATTGGCTATACCATTTCGTGATCTCATTTTTGCCACCCATTGAAGAGAAGCTGAGAAAGGATTGGTTCTTGAAATATTTGTTATTACTTCTCCATGGATTGACTGCAGCATCGTCTATACTTGTGCGCAGTTATAGACCTTTTCATATCAACATACAATCTAATATCGTGGATTTATCGTTTTTCTATTTTGTCCTTATTCACCTCAGATTAATCGTCTTCTACTATATGTTGTGTCCCTTGACGATCATGGCTCTCCACATTTTCCTGTCATTTCTAACTTTTAATAAATGTTCTTTCTTATCTCTCCTGAACCCTGACCTGCCACCCATTTACTCAAGCTCGCTAGATAGGTTACGTATTGTTTTCCTCTGTCCTCCTTGCCTTCAATCTGTCCTATGAGTATCAAATTTTCCAAGCACTCTTTCCTCATTATGTGCCCTAGAAATTTCAACTATCTCTTTCTGATGTTAAGTAAAAGTCTCCTTTTTGTTTCCATTTTCTCTAAAATTTTGTCATTGCTGACATTTTCAGTCCATGGTATTCTCAGCACCCTTCTGTAGAACCACATTTCTGTTGCCTCAAGTCTCTTCTCCATCTGTGAAAAGCTTGCCCAGCATTCATTGCCATATAGAGGGGGACTGATATTACGAAACAGTTCTGTACTTATTTCTTTATTTCTAATGAAATTTTCCTGTTTCTTAATACTTTGCTTAGTTTTTGGAAGGCCTTGTAGTAGAAATGAAAAAGATTGTGACGCGAAATATACGAGTTCCGGCTGTCAATCCAGCTACAGTTGGTGAACAAAGAATGGCTTTTCTGGAACCCAATATTGACCAAATTCTTACCAATATCAGATTTGCAGATTGTGTCAACGTTTGACATTCTGAAAGTCGAAAACTTGAACGCCGGAATATTACAGATTTGCGAACATAATATTCATAAGACCTTCATTTTTTAATTACTCGAATTTACCTAACACACGGCTCGAGAGACACTCAAAGTAGAAGGTTACTATTAAAATGCTAATGATGAATGAAATGTGAATATGATATGAATAAAGGAGATAGTGGTTTATGTGCTTACAGAGGCTAAGAAGAGGTCAAGAGTGTCATCGTCAAGGAAACATTCATTCAGGGGTCTGCCCAATAATATGGCAGCTCTGGAGAAAAGGTTGTTTTTTGAGCGGAACATTTTTCTTGATTTGAAAAGTGGAGGATTTTTTTTTCGTTTGTTTACTTTATAAACAATGTTATAAATAAAATAGATTCTTGTAAAATTATAAATGTTTCAATTATTTCGTTTTTTGAATGATTGTGTGTGTGTGTGTGTGTGTGTGTGTGTGTGTTTATTTTAGTCGGTATCATCCCATGTAAGGCATTAAAGCCACAAAGACACAAGTGGTTACAGCGTGTGGAAGAATTAGAAACAGAAAATTTAATAATGAGAGGAAAGTTGAAATATTAATCAAGAGGACAGTAGATAGCGATTGAAATTGCATTTAAATTTTTGCAGATTAATTTGTCTGGAAAGCATGGAGCCAGAAGGGAGTTCAACAAGTGATAAGTGCGAGAAAAGAAACAGTTATTATAGAATTTACGGTTACATTTGGACAGTTCATCTGTAAATTGATTAGATCTCGACACCAATTCAAAAAGTCTAGGTACTATAGCGAAGGCGCGATATTTATTCTACAGTACTTACAGGAATGTGGCTCAAAGCCAAAATGGAGAATGGGGAAAAAGGATGGTCTTCTACTGTCTTAACATTAAACTTAGCTATGGTGGCTAGCTAAGTTTAATGTTTAGACACTAGAAGACCATCCTTGTTATCATAATATTCCTTACACCAAAACACGCATTCTTACTTACCATTCTTACAACATCCACCATAATGCCTCAATGTCTCTATGAAAATCCTAACTAGTCCTCATATGTGCAATTTATATCTGCGGGTGGGGGATAAAATAACAATTTAAAAAAATCTAAACCCCAATGAATATTTACAAATATGACACAAAACTATTTACAAAAAATAAAATAAACAAAATAGTGTTAGTAATTAAAAAAAAAATAATCCTTAATTACTATATACGTATGCAAACAATTACCATAAAAGTATTTATAGAAAGACACAAAGAAGTGACCTTACAGCGGCGGGAAATGACTGGAGTCGAGCCGCTAGATCAGTACCAATAATACGACTGATTCTTTGGATTTTACCAAGGAGCTCAAAGCAAATCAGTCGTATTATTGGTACTGATCTACCGATCGACTCAGTCATTTCCCGCCGTTGTAAGGTCACTTCTTTGTTTTTTCCTAGAAATACTTTTATGGTATGGAACTGCTAGCGTACTAACGTCATCATAAATACCGAATAAGGAATAAGAACCCTGGATAAATATTTTAGAAAAATAAATTAGAAGATAAATGGTTTTATATAGTTATTCCCTTTATGTTTCAGAAATCTTTCCGGTAATTAAATATTTGAATATTTGAATACATAACACACGATGCTTAAAGTTAAAATTGAAAATTCTGAAGTCAACCTTAAAAATGTGGTTACTCAAAAGTGAAGACAACACGCAAATCATTACACTATCGTTCCAAGAAAAGTCACGTACGGTTTTTCTTTTGTTTTTTGAGGACTAGAAAACATTAAATTTTTCCCCTCATAATCTTAAACATTTATAAGTCTACAATTCGTTCATGCATGGAATATAGAAGTCACATCTGATTTGGCGATTCATCTGTCTGTTTAGAGATTCTTCAAAAAATACAAAGAAGAATCAGCAATGTTATTGGAAATATTATCTAGTATCACAGCTTCAGTCACATTCCTACCGTCGTAAGGTAGCTTCACTTTTTTTCTCTTTTCCATGAATATTTTCTTGGTATAACTTATCTCTTTGCTACCTAAACTTTATGAATTTAAGCGTCGTTATCATTTTTCTTATTTTACAGTTGAAATGTCTTCATATATGCGTAGGTGACTTCGCTCATGCTTACAGAACTCTCTTTCGACTTCTTGATTTCTAGCCAACTTTCATCTTCAAAAATTTAAATGCAACGCCAACCTTTATCTTTCTTTCTTAATTCTTGTTCTTTTAATGTTCTCGCCCCTTAATGTTTACTTTTTCTCATATTCTCTCTCTCATATTTTTCTCATATTATTTCACACTCAGTGTAAAAAGTTGCGTTTTGGTGGCTTTATTGCCTTGCATGAAATGACTAATCTATCTATCTATCTATCTATCTATCTATCTATCTATCTATCTATATATATATATATATATATATATATATATATATATATATATATATATAATTATTTATTTAAAAATATAATTTCATATATATTTTTAAATAAATAATTATATTATGCTCTACTTCTGTATCGAGCACTATTTTTTAAAAATAATAACAAAAATACTAAAGAACTTTTGATTATTTACCTAACGAGTTCTTTCCTATTTTCTATATATTTTTTACACACACACATATATATATATATATATATATATATATATATATATATATATGTGTGTGTGTGTGTGTGTGTGTGTGTATTACCATAAAATATGTATTTCTAATATATATATATATATATATATATATATATATATATATATATATATGTGTGTGTGTGTGTGTGTATATATATACTGACTGTAACAGCAAAATTGTCCAATTGTTAGATTAAGATTTGAACCGTTGTATCTTGGAAATGATTGAGAATATCTTACTGGAATTCTCCGAGGTTTTTATAACACTATTGGACACTACTTTGAACAATAAGAATATATTTAGCTCTAAGTTGAAATTATGACCCCACCCCGCTTGCTGTTGTGAGCACCTCATCCAATTTTTCTTTATACTGTTTCCTTTTTTTAAATCTTATTCTCCGTCCTCTTGATGGTTCTTGAATGAACTTAGAAGATGGAAGCCAGAGTATGAATGCTGGTACCATTTCTGAAGGCCTTAATGATCTTTTCCTCCTACCATTGCTCAGTTGGGAAGACACTGTGGGGCTGGCACAAAACGATTTTAACTTGTAGCTGAATAACCCAAAGGATTCTTACAATAAATGGTGTCAATGTGACTAAACGTCTTATTTGAAACTAGGAAACTTAATTAGTTTAGTGGTTTTTGAGATATTAAACATTTTGTGGGATAGACAATAATCACGTCCTGTTACACGATTTGGACAAATTTTGCTGTTACACCCGGTATAAAAGACAAAATGAAAAATAACTTAAAGGATCTTGCCTCACCTTGACAACACTTAACTCGGCAAGAAGGCAACATGGATATAACTTAAAGAAACTTACACAAACATGATCGGACATTCCCTTCTTCACCACTCACAAGTAACTGATTATTGTCCCTAAAGACCTGTGGTAGCTAGTATATATACACACTGTTAGATACTCTCATGTTCACAACACATCTATTTTTGTATGTTTTATTCCATTCTTTTTTTTATATTTTCATTATTATTATTAATAGTATTTTATTACGTTTTTATTTCAGCTTATTTTTCCGACCGCACCAATTTTCTGACAATAATTTTCCAAAAAGGATTCTTTATCCCTTTTTCTTTTACTATTTCTTCCCTTTTTCTCTTTTATTTTAGTTTATTTTTATTGCCTTTTTTACACTCTAATCCCATCTCCATACACAACACATCTATTTTTGAATGTTTTTCACCTTTTCATATTATCATTATCTTTATTTTTAGTATTTTGTTATACTTTTTTTTTATTTCAGTTTATTTTTTCAGCACGACGATTTTTCTAACAATGATTTTCTTTAAAGAATTCTTTATCCTCTTTTTTGTGCTTCTTTCTTTCCTTTCTCACTTTTTTCTTTTTTTCTTTTTCTCTTTCATTTTATTTTTATTGCCACTTTCGCTGTGTTCCCACATTTATCTTAACGCCAAAACTCTCAGCTTTAACACACCGTCGCGAACCCTGGTCCTATAACCCTTTCTCCTCTATGTTCAATATCTCACTCCTCTTCCACCCACCATCAATCAAATCAAACAGGGAACGGATTTTTACTAACAATTCCATCTATAAGAAGGAGTCTACCCCAGCCCCAAGAACTAAGGCCTGACGATTGCATCTAGCATGAAACAGGCTGTCGCCTCTAAGTGCTGACTTCTATGTTCACTTTTATATTATATATATATATATATATATATATATATATATATATATATATCTTAGAAATTCATATTCTCTGTGATAAAACACACATAAATATTACAAGATTGGGAGAATAAGATCGATACCTTTCCCAAAGTTATTAGCACGTAATGGAATATAATGGATTCGACTGGAATTCGAACTCGGCTCTTCGATTCCTCAATCCGAACTGGTAGACATTACTCCACTATCTATCTATATATCTATATCTATATATATATCTATATATATATATATATATATATATTCTATTTTATATATATATATATATATATATATATATATATATATATATATATATATATATATATATATATATATATATATATATTTGTCATAAAATAAAAAAAGATGATGTGAAACCAAAAAATGCTGTCAGTGAAAGAACATTTGAGGCAAGCAGTCTTAGCGATAAAGTGCTCGATATCAGAAATAGAGCAATACTAGAATTAATACAAATATAAAATTTCTCACCTTGCTGATTGATGTTATATCACAAAGTTGTAACACACACACACACACACACACACATATATATATATATATATATATATATATATATATATATATATAGGCAGCATATCTTAATTCAAACATGTTTCATTGAATAATATTGACATAGTGTGTCTATTTAATACTGGTCTTTTCCAGTTGTCTAATCAGTATCTTGATGTTAAGATGAAGTTCATTAAGGAAGGCGCTGTTTTTTTTCTAAGTAATTTCGATCTTTTCCAAGATTACCTTCAGGGGTAAATTTCAAAGACAAACTTATTGTAACTGCATTCCGTTGTGATGGTGATTTTTAAAAACACGCGCGACGCACCTGTAATTATTTAAACATTTTAAATGTATCCGTTGTAACTATGCGATTTTTTGCAAAACAAGCGTTCCAAGATAAGGGAATTGTTAGAAATACATAATGGCACTAAATGTTTGTTATATGCACTTCAATACGTTACTGCTACACTCGTAATAAATTTTGTTCATTGGTGGTTGGTTGATTTTACTATAGAGGGGTCGAGAAATTGGTTTTTTTCCTTAATTATGTTCGTGGTGTAGTATATTGATGTTGTCAATAAGTATTTTCCTGTATAGTGAAAGATGGACAGGAATATATATATATATATATATATATATATATATAACTTAACCTGGACTTGTTATTTCTTTGTTTTAAAGAATACTAAAAACTCACACACACTTTGAAAGACAGAAAATAAAAAGAACGAATAAAACGTATTTTACAATCTTTGACGTATTCATTTCTGGTCGTATTTAAGAAGTGAATATTCATTCAAACAAGATAATATAAGTTATACCTATTATATTTATAAGTTTTCTTGTTGACGGAATGAGTTTTCTATCTCATTGTTGTAAAGGAACTGTCCACAATCCATGTTAATCCAAAGTTCCTCGTATTTAACTGGCTTCAGTCATTATCAAAGAAAGAAAGAAATTCTATGGAACTCAGTGTCGGTGTGGCAATTAATATATTTAGCGGGATTTTGAATGTTTGTGTTGACACGGTAACGTGATGTTACTTCCTTAAATTTTTAAACTCTGTTAATCACATGATCATAATGAGAATTCTTAGAATTTATATCAATTTGAGTGTTTTGTTGATTGTTTTCATGTAATGAGGATAGCTTCTAAAATTTTGAAACCGTTGTTGATAGTTTAATTTTGAAATACGTAGACATTGCTCTGTTAATTTTATTTTAATAAGACGTCCCAACTGGCATTTTTTTTTTATTAAAATTAAATTAAAACAGTTTCGAAATCTCAGATAAATACTCACAAACTCATGTATTTGTCACGTTTTCATGCAAGTGGCCAATTGTTCAAGAGAAACGTCTTTAACAGAAATCGGACGGAAAGTCTTTGAGTCAAACATGTGGCGCTAGGAGAAGAGAAATCATGCTTGTTAGTTTTAGTTGGAAAGAGAAAATATCTCTATGTACAGAATAAATATATCGGTAGTAATGTAAACAAGAGCAGAAAATACAAGTAAATAGAAAATAGAAAGTTTAACTGAGTAGGAAGTAGGTTAGTAAGAGAGTGATTGAGAAAGAACAGTGAAGTGAGGAGGAGAAGAAAGAAGGAAAGAGTGTGAGAGGGTGGAGAGAATAGGAAGAATCATAAGCGACGTGACAACTAGAACTGACACGTAAAGACGCGATACTTAAACATAGCACGTGAAGACGCGATATTTGAAAAACGGTGAAATTGATATAGCACAATAAACAAAAAAAAGTAGGAAGAAAGTGATATAGCTCAATAAACAAAAAAAAAGAAAGAAAGAAAAATGAACTAAAAGAAAGAAAGAAAGAAAAAAAGAAAGAAAGAAAGAAAGAAAGAAAATGAGCTGAATTGATTTTGGCTCTAAGGTTGGTGTATCTCCAATGCTACCGAAATTGAACAATCAGTTATATTATGAGCAATAAATAGGAAGCAGTCAACAAGCAGAAAAGTTCAATCTAAAGAGTACAAAAGTAAAAGAAGGGAGGTAATTACGTATTACTGAAGGTGTCGCATGGCTTAATAACGTGGGTAAATAAATAAAAAAAACAGCAGACGATTAGGAGACAATTATTCATCTGTCTACTATATTGTGGACAACATATTAGACAGATGAATAATTCTTTGGCGTGCAGAAATCATCAGCATCGAACCCATCATCCGACAATGACTTTTACGTTGGGTTGGACATGTTGTGCGGGTGTCAGGCCACCGCCTCCCGAAACCGGGAGCCGCCCACTTGGAGGCCCAAAGAAACGATTCCGAGACTATTTTAAGCGTGCTCTTGCAATATTGACCCGACACAATAAGAGGATCTCGCAAGGGATTGGACCGGCTGGCGGTCTCTCTGCGTCGCCGGAGTGGCGCACTTCAAGGCGGAAAGACGGGGAGCGATCTAGGGGAGGCGAATCCAGCATCATCTGCAACTTGCCAATCCTGCACCGGGCATGTTTCCCTGCCACCTATGTCCGAGAACTTGTCACTCGCGGATCGGGCTGCTATCCCACATGGCAGCCCATAGAGGACAGACGGAGATGGTAGGACGGCTTCGTTGTCAGCAAGGACGGACAGCATTACTCATACTGTCCACAAAAATGGCGTTGCAGCAAAACTAAAAATAGAAAACAAAACCAAATGACGGAAGCCATGTTTAATCCAAGAACAAAAGTGAACGTATTTTTGCCAGCGTGTAACAATGTCTTTTAAAGCCTGTAATGTAAAAATAATTGTTTCTGGAACTACTAAATGTTCGAATGGTTAAATGAATCATCTTCAAATTGATCCTTCCTTACTAAACATTCATGAGCTTTACGATTTTCATGTCTTTACCGAAAACTTTATCATGACGCGGAACCGTACTAAATTCTTCATTAATATTTTATGCAGTTTCACCAGAATTCCCGTCCAATTTTAAACTCAAAGAAATGTTATACAAAATTCTTTTTTATCCATTTCAATTGTAGTATTGGCTTTGCCAAATATATATCAGTTATGTGCTATGCGGATACACGCTTAGGCGATTATGTATCTTTCGATACATGACTGGCGAGACAGATTTTTTCCAGCAGTAGGCTGCCATTGCTTTCTGCAGTAGTTCAGTTGCCATCCAAGGCTAGAGAACCCGGTCTGTCGTGCTATTTGATTCATACCTTTCCCATGGGTATAAACACGTAAGTGAATGTAATGGATTCGACTGGAATTCGAACTCGGCTCTCCGATTCCTCAATCTGAGCCGCTATCTAATACTCCACCCTGCCTTCTAGATATATAGAAGGCCTTAATAGAGTCTGCCATATGAACAGATATTCATTCAGACATTAAAAACAAAAGAAATAAAGAAAGAAAGAAAGAAAGAACGGCTAGGGAGAAGTTGGAAGAACGTGTGGCTTTATTTTATACCAAGAAAATATGCTAATAGAATGCAGAAATGTATTATATGGCTTCTCTCAGACCCTGAGAAACAAAGCTCGCGAATAGTATCAAAATTTATTTTTGCACATTAATTCATCACGTCATATTGCAAGAGATTGCCTTTTTTCATAAAACTTCATCGCTGCACACATACTCAGTCCATGTTATTCTCAGCATCCTTCTATAGAACCATATCTCTGTTGACGTGTCACTTCTTCAGTTGTGAAGAAATTATCCGGCATCCCCGACCATATACCAAGTTATATCAGAATTCTTTTCGGATTTCACTGATGATTTTTGGCATCTTGTATCTCTATGTTACATCATTAATTTGATACAACTTGTCTAATCGTTGCTGAAGTGTTTATTCTTTATCATCATATATCAAAATTAATTCTTTATTCTTTATTTTAAAGTTTTGATAATGATTGATGAAAATATTGCAATTAGCGCCATTTTACGCTACCTGTGGAAAAAAGAGCAGTGCAAGGGAATTGGTAAAAGAAATTTTAATGATGTGGAAGGCCCAGGAGCTGTCAACGAACGTGTGACACAAAATTGGTTAAGACGTTTCACAGAAGGTGACAGCAATCTCGAAGACAAACCAATATCAGGGATACTTTCTGTTGTGGAAGATGAGGTCTTGCTTTAAATGGTTGAACAACAGCCAAGCACAAGCACTAATACATTGTCGGCACCTCCATAAGGTCGGCTTTGTGAACAGAAGCTGTTGAGAAGTTCCTCATGAACTGGCCAATAACGATGTGTGGATATGTGCAAACAACTGTTGGCAAATCCTCGCGATGCTCATTTTTGGAGCTGAATTGTAACTGGGGGGTCAGTGGCTTCGTTCCGACCAGGTTCCAGAACATGTTGTCAAACAAGGGTGGTTTGGACAGAAAGTCATGCTGTGTATTTCAACAGGGTGTTGCACTTTGAGCTTGTCCCAAATGCTCATGCTGTAAACGCTGACCTTTATACTGCAGCAATTATATGATGCTTTGATAAACCACTACCCAACATTGATCAATCGAAAGCGCGCATTCCTACGGTATAATAATATCCCAAAAGACACTGCCGATGGGACCAAACGTAAACTCGAGAGGTTGGAAGTGCTGTTTCAATCTGCCTACACACTTTACATCATCAGATTACCACATTTTTCGAGCAATTGCTTATTTCCTCCTACAACAAAGGTTCAGAAATGTGGATGAGATCAAAAAAAAAATGAGGCATTGCTTTTGGAACATCCCTCGTAGAATGTAAATGTGGTTAAAGTGGGGTGGGGGTCATCTCACGGGTGGGGGGGCATTGTGAAACGATTAGAATACATGGCAAAATACAGAAAACCAACGCGAGCTACAATAAAATATGCTCGGAAAAAGTTAACTTTTTTAGTGACTATTATCACATTTGCTTTCTATTATTACCCAAAAGAAGGAATTATTCCTACTACTTTTTTTTTAATCATATCACACCATGCAAAGCAGTGAATTCACTTAGGCACAAGGGGTTACTAAGTGTAGACGAACAAGAAAAAAAGTCAAACATTGGAGAACGAAAAGTATAGAAAATTAATCAAGACAGTAAATAGCGATTGACGTTGCATTTGAAACTTTGAAGATCAAACTCGGCTGCAAATCATGAAACCGGAAGAGAGATCCACAAACGAGAAGTGCGAGAAAATAAACTGTTAAACAAGATGTGTCTATTTCGCTCTGGAAAACATTGTCGACATTCCAATTTACAATATAGTCATATCAAATTATTTTTATTTAACTTTAGCATTTAAGCGATATTTGATATTTGCGTTGGCTTGTGTTCATATTAACGTAATAATCAACTTCGATTTTTTTTTCAATCATAACATCCCCCCCCCCAATATGTGGCAGTGAAGCCACTAAGACACAAGGGGTTATTGAGTGTGAAAGAACAAGAAAAAACATTAAAGAGAGATAAGAATATAACACTAATCAAGACAGTAGATAGCGAGCGAGAAGTGCGATAAAAGGAACTGTTGACATAGAACTTACGGTTACATTAGGCCAATTCAACTGTGAATTTATGAAACCTTGACACCAATCTTAAATTCATAAAGTCTATTTATCATAGCAAACAGTTAATCCGAAAATTGACAATGAAAGTATTTATAAACGTAAACTACATAATGGCGATGGGGAAGTGATTGAATCTGAGGCGTCAAATGAGGACCAATGATATTCTTTGGATTTTATCAGGAATCTCTAAATATACAGCGGGAGTACCAAACTAGATGTAGTAGCGGTATTCCAAGCATAGACGAATAGTGGACCAAAATATGGAAAATAGATTCCTCCTCCTCCTAGTAATAATAATAACAATCCACAAGACCTTGGCCGGGAAGAGAAGAAGCTATGAAACATGAGGTTCGGTGTTGTGTCTTTAAAAATCGTCCCAAAAGACACTAGAACCCGTAGTTGAGAAATTAAAGCGATGAGAGTTAAAACAATTCAGTGCAAGAATACTGAGTAAGGTGCGAGAGATTTGGAAAGGTTTATTGGGTCGCCAGCGACAGCTTCCAGTGATCTGATGTGAACAAGCAAATCCAGTAATTAAGGATAGTGGAGCGGACACTTTATTTACTGTTTCCAGCAAATATTTTGCAGCTGCGAGAGATCTATGCACGAAAAATATCTCTAAAATAAAAGAAAATATCATTTGAGAAAAAATTTCTTGAAAGCAAAAGATGGTTGCCTATAGAGACGCTGAATATATTATGCAGAACTTCGGGCTTCCAGCTAAAGTTCAGTTAGTGTACGATAAGATCTAATATAGGCGTACTGCAAAACCTGAAAAGACTTGAAAGAAATAAAATAATTAGCATTTGCCTTTCTTTCTTTCTTTCTTTCTTTCTTTCTTTCTTTCTTTCTCTGTTTTTCACTTGCCTTTCCTTTAATTTTTCTCTACTTTCTTTTCCTACTTTCTTAAATAGGGAATTACTTTGAATATAGTTCTCTGTAATAATAAGAAAATAAGTCAGAATACAAGTTGTAAAAGTTAACTTGTATCCAGTGAAGAGAAATAAGTTACAAATGCTACTATTACTACTACTACTACTGCTGCTACTACTAATAATAATAACATTTAATATTGTTTTATGACCAATTAGAATTCCCAATTTTCTGTTGTCCTAAACCCTTATTTATTTAGGCAGTTTTCCTTATATATGTCACGACCCTTCAGGACATAGGCAATCATGGCTCTTCACAACTTCCTATTTCGTGTGACTCTTAGCAGTATTTATCCCTTTGCACGTTAGGTAAGTGAGTCTTTGCCTCAATATTGAGGCAAAGACTCACTCACCCAAGGAATTTCAACTTTTTCCTGATTGCTCTCAGTATGCACCGTAAAGGTTAAGTTTTTCAAGTCCTCTTTCTTCATTATGTGTCCAAGGAATTTCAGCTCTCTTTTCCTGGTTCTGTATAAGTCATCTCTCTTTTATCATTTTCTTAAAGACTTCCTTGTTTACTGGCTCCGTTCATGAAATTTTAAGTATCCTTTTGTAATCTAGTTGTGTCCACATCAGTAGGGAGATTGTCCAATATTTACTGCCATATAAGAAAAAGGGTATCACATATCAATCTGGCACTCTTCTCGTTTTTTCTCGTTTCTTAACAACTTGCTTAACTTTTGCAATGCTTATTTCGCTAGTCTAACGTGTGTTCGGATCTCGATATCGCACATTCCCAGATATTTAAACATCTGCACCTGCTTGATTTTTATATCTCCAATTTGTAACTCGTATTTTGGGCTGTTTCTCTTGCTGATGACCATACTTTTTGTTCATTGAAGAGAAAAGAAAGAAAGAAAATCACTTGTAACGCGTCAGGAAAATAACTCACGAACGCCGTAGCCAAAAATGCCCGAATTTTCCTTCCCCGAGTCGAAAACACCAACTGCTTTTATTAGTCCTTTTTTTTCCTCACACTTCCTTCTTCCACCATGTCTACGATGGCCTGTAATTTTTTTTTTCTGAGTCGGCCATCAACATAATATCATCTGCGTATCTTATATAGTTAAGATTATGCTAAGCGAAAATAAATCCTGGTAGGGTGTCCAGTTCCCTTAGGACGGCATCGCTGTAGAGTTTGAATAAATCTGGAGAGAATACGCCTCCTTGTCTCGCGCCTTGAAAATTGGTACTTTACTTTTGTAGCGGATCGTGAGTTTTTACGCGTTGTTATATAAACACGTGTAGAACTCGTGAAATAAAAAGCTCACTACAAAAATATGGCGAACTAGAGATGAGTCCAACCAAAAGAAAATGTAACAGAAAAACAACAAGAAACCTGTATACATGTATAAATATGTGTACTAGACAACAAAAGGATTTACAATAGACATAACTAGTGTATGTATAGATGAACGTAGAGAGTTCCTTTTTCAAAGTATGTTCGTACGTACGTGTGTGTGTATGTGCATAATGTTTCAAGGAAACTCATAGCATTCCCCACGAAGGGGAAAACGTAATCTTCTAGTAATGTCCGCCGAAAAATGAAAGAGAAAGAGAGAGACCAAAGTATTCTCAAGTATTTCCCCCTAGTAACAATTTGGACAATTAAGAAATTAAACAATTGGGAAATTAAGGAGGAGTTAACTCCGACACTTTTACCTTAGTTTCGCAAACCGACCTCAGGCTTCGATAGGAGACACGTAATTATCTTTGCAATTTTAAGTTCCTTTTTTCTAGTTTAGTTTACAAAGGTTAAGGTGTGGCAAGCCTTCAGTGCTATTTAAGACACAGCTAGGAGGAAAATAAATGAATTCATGTCTTTTCTAAAGATATCGCGTTAAGAAATGAAGCAGCCTGGAATTTGATTCCATTTTCTGCGTATATCGACAAAAATATACTTACCATTATTCAAAACATGGGTCATTTTCTTCAAAGATCAAGACTATATATATTCATAACTATCTTTAAGGTGGCCAGATTAGACGACTTTTGAAATCCCAGCGAGACAAAAAGATTAAAATGTCGCTACTGATTATTCAGTGTTTTTCCCTTTTTGATCGAAGCGTTTAACTAAAGTATTTTCAGAAATTTTTCTAAACAAATCGATTGTAGCATTTTTGTTAAAGTGAGAATTTTCTATGTGCATTTTATCAAATATTCATTGTATTGGTTATATAATTATACAGGAGACGATTTTTCTCTGTATATAGGGTAGTGAGTTTATGCGTATTAATTTGGGAGAAAAACGAAAATAAATTTTTAAAAAAATGTTTTCCAAAATCGATAATATACTAATTCAACTAAATATCTTGGATAAAAATTTTTCTTTTAATTGTGAAATGATTTAATGCACATATCTATCGAATAAAAGTATTCAGAAACTTGAATAAAGGTAGTGAGGTTTCGAATAAAACTAGTTACAAGTTTGAATCACCTTTGCAAATACGATAAGTTATAGAAGAATTAGCAGTACAACCCGTCTTCGACCAGGTGTTTCATTACTGAGAATTTTTACCATTCAATTGGAGCAGTTTAAGTTTAAGTCAGTCCACCCGAAAATCAATATTAGTAACAACAATTGGGTGCAACTGAGGCACATCCCCAAATGGGGAGTTAATAATTTGAATGGGGAGATGTCCGTGAAAAAGACCGTTTTTGCGTTCTCAATCTTGCAAGAAAGGAACCTCTTCCATGGACCGTCATAATAATAATATACGATAATTTTATTTATAATATAATTTTTTTTATATAATTCTAATAATCTTTTGTGTTAGATTTCAACTCCCTAAACTGATTGTACGCTGTTTTTTTACAGACATTAAATTGTTCCTTTGATTTTTGCGCAGAGTGTAAAAAATCATTTTTTTTTTTTTCGATTTTTCAACTTCAAGGTTGTAATTTTTTTTTCCAGCCAACTGGGACTCAAAACCGGCACTGAAGAATTATCTATCAAACAAACAAAAAAATTCATCGAAATCGGATGAAAACTATGGAAACGCATAAACAACATTCAATCACACAAACGCACACACACGCGTAGATACACACACACACATTTTGAGAATTACAGATGCCCGAGTATTCGATATGGTAGTTTTTGTGTGTACATGTGTGTAGCTGACAGATCGAACCTTTTAAACTATCGAATGTCGACTGAGGTTAGAATTCTTTTGTTCATATATACACACTTTGGCACGAAGATATTCTTAATACTCTACAATAAGGAACGAAATATTCGCTGACAATGTATTGCTGAAAATAGCACACTAACTGCTGCACAAAGATAGGTCTTCTAAAATAGTCGGAAGTCGTTTGTGATGGAGTCTACATGTAAAGGAAAAATTAAAACATTCCGAGCCATTGATGAAATGACAGATTGGACGACTTTGAAAGCCAAGTGAAACAAAAGATTAAAACTTAGCTACTTACAATATTTGGGGGTTGCTTTGAAAATAAACTGGCCCAGCTTGGAGTCCTAATGAGAAGAAAGTCAATTCAAAATTTAATAGCGCTGTGTTTTAAAATGTCGCTCAGTTGATTACTTGTGGAGCAGTATGTCAACCTTAACTGATATTAGCAATATAGTGAAGTAAACTATACAAAAATGACTATTGTAGATAATTCAGCTTTGAATTCAAATAACGTATAGTGCGAGGTCTTTTTAGAACTCGCACTATACGTTATAATCAGTTTTTTTACGTAAAAATAAGGCGTCGCATTATACACAGGTAATTTTTTGAAGAAGTTAAAATCATACATTTTCGATGATCGGTTGCATTATACACAGGTAATCATTTTTCTGGAGGGGTTAAAATTCATGCATTTCGCTGACCGTAACCAACCTGATAGACCTACATTCTCATGGTACCATTAGCTAATCTTAACGGTACAGGTAAGCTCCTTTAACCTTCTTCCCGTAGCTTGCACCTTTGTGCAAATTAACTGAAAGAAAACGAATAATTCCGTTATTATTTACTTTTTTTCGTATTTTCCATGAAAAATGACCCAGTGCATATGTCAGTACTTCGTATGTCCATTCCACGAAGTCGTTCCTTGCAGATTGACCACAGATTCTCGATTGGATTTAAATTAGGAGTTTCCGGTCCAGTCAATAGTACTTTGATTTGTTCACTGGTAAGACTTGCCAGTGTGTTCGTGCAGCGTTACAAATTTTCGTACGCTTCCTTGAAGTAACGTCCATCGAAGACAATGGCTATAGGACAACTAATCGACAGTCGAGACAATAGTGTCTGGGTGTGATAAAAATCTGATGCAATCACGGATGACGCAATATTTTTCAAGGTCAAACAAATTTCATCATACGAAAATAAATTAATATTACTGCATACTACTGAAAATAAACTAATCTGAGGATAAATATAAATCGATTACACCCGGTCACTCCATTGGGTATAAAATTGACCGTATGGTGAAAGAAAGGAAACTAAAATGGTTGTTTCAATTAATTTGCACAAGGATGTAGATTCTTTCTTTCTGTTGTTACATGGACAGAAGAACGTCATTCACTATGGGAGCGGCTTAAAATCTAAAAATACTTTTTATTAATGAACAATTAACATTTTGTTTTTCCTTTCTCTAATATACGTCCGTCTCCATTCGCCCGTTTGTGACTACCTCGATGTGGTGTAATAGTTAGCAAGCTTGTCTTGCTTGAACAATTACGGCTGAGTTTTAATTTTGGTCCTCACCGGGCGCCCCCATACTTTCAGCCTTGTGCCACATCACTGAGGTATGACTTTTCCGATGGCGGTTGTGTTCATTATTCTGTCTTCCTGTATATATATATATATATATATATATATTCATTTTTATTTATTATATTCTTTTCATTTACTGGTATCATTTTATCTTATAATTCGACCTTATATACTCTTAAAATATTTGCTATAAAACATGTCGAAGATGATGCCCAATACTGCAATGTTGGACTACGGTAGGCCTTCCAGTATTGACCAGAAGCTGGGGTTGCATTATTCATGAGCTATATGAAAAAAAAATCAGTGGTTGCACTTATACATGAAGTAGTCTTATACACGAGTATATACGATATTACAAGGGGCTTTTAAAAATGGCCTTCAGCAAGAAGTTTTAATAATTATTTTCGGTCTGTCATGTAATAAGCATGGATGTACAACAACAGAAAAAGGGTCATCATTTCAACTCAGAGTTAAAAAGATCAGATCCAAATCAATCCATAGGTAGTTTGGCACGTCAGGGAGGAGTTTCAGCTATGACAGCCCAAAGAACAGTGAAAAAAAGACTTGAAAATGGAATCGTACGTAAAATGTGTGAGGCCCTTTGTTATTCTAGGAGTGATAAAGTGCAAGGTCTCTATTCTCCTTCCTCTTTAATCAATTTGAGGCGCTATCATTCTATGCTAGTATAGTCGAATCCTTTGCCCGAAAATTCTCCTCAAACTCTACTCTTGATGCATCTGGAGTATCCCTGCCGAACTTTCCACTTAGAACCGATTCTCTGCTGAGTGGTATTCATATGACCCCTTTCATGCTTTCTGCTATCATCTCTAACTTTGATCCCCACAAAGCACGTGGACCCGACTGTATCCCTTTAATAATCATTAAGAATTGAGCTCCTGAACTGGCTCCTGTTCTCTCTAAACTGTATAATAAATGCCTCGCTACCTCCTGATTTCTACCTACTGGAAATCATTATTCTTAGGTTTTAAGAACTCTGGTGAACCTTCCGACCTATTCAACTATCGGCCCATTAGCCTTTTTTAACTTTTTGGGAAACTCCTAGAGGACCTAATCAATGCTGAATTGATTCATTATCTCTCATCACTGGGCATTTTTCTCAGACGAGCAATACGGCTTTCGTTTCCCTGGGTCAACAGCTGATGTACTGACGATAATTGTGGACAGAATTTATCATGCTCTAGATGAAAACGGTGAAGCCCGAGCTGTAGCACTGCACATCTCGAAAGCCTTACACACGGTCTGGTAATCAGGTGTTCCCAACAAGCTGAAAATTTACGCTATCACTAGGCACATTTCTGAGCTGATCCAATAGTTCCTTTAAAATCGTGAAATGAAAGTTATCCTGAACAGCCACTTGTCCAGATCCTTTCGTACTAATACATGTGCTCCACAGGGGTATATCCTTTTTGATATTAAGGCTAATCAGTCCGACAAGGTCAAAATGGCAGCTGATGTAGAAAATGACATCAAGACGCTCATTAACTGAGGCTTGTCAATTTTAACGCCTTCAAAAGTAAACTTCTCTCCATTAATTACCCGAGATACCCCTTTCTGCCTTCTATCAGTATGGCTGATGCTAACCTCCAGGAAAGTGACTCATAGCGCCTTTTCGGGCTAACGTTTTCAGCTGACATAAACTGGAAAAACTATATTTAAACCATTGTTATGTCCACTGCTAAAAACTTCGATTCACTGTGTCGTGCGCGACAATTTTTCTCTCCTGAATCTGTCTTGCATATCTATGTCTACCATTAGTCCATACTTAGAATATTGCTGACATATATGATCCGGTGCCCAGTTATTTACCTGGAGCTCCTTGATAAGGTCCAGAGAAGAATCAGCAATATTACTGATCCTGATTTGGTCGCTTGTCTTCGGTCTGACGTGCTATAGCATTTAGCTACAGAGAAGCGTCTGGTTAGCTAATTGGTATAGCACGTCAGATCAAATGATGGTTTCCGTATAGGAATATAAGTTCCATTCTTGTCGGAGAACGCATATTTTCTACGAAATTTCTCGAACGTTCAGGCCGGTAAATGTAATTAATACTGTTTAATTAAAAACAGTATTTACTTAAATAAACTGTATATATAAAAATAACGTATAAAAAGGAAAACATATTAAATAATTGTCGGACTTTTAATTATATGTTGTCATTGCGTTAAGATAGATTTTGTGTGCAGATATGATAGATCGAGAAAAATTGTCGAAGATTGTGTATTTAAAAAACGGTAATTTGAACTTTGCTAACCAGGCGCTTCTCTGTAGTTAAATGGTATAGCACGTCAGATCAAATGACGGTTTCCGTATAGGAATACAGGTTCCATTCCTGTCGGAGAACGCATATTTTCTACGAAATTTCTCGAACGTTCAAGTCGGTAAATATAATTAATACTGTTTAATTAAAAACGTATTTTACTTAAATAAATTGTATCTATAAAAATAAACGTATAAAAAGACAACATATTAAATAATTGTCGGACTTAATCCATTTCTTTATATATATATATATATATATATAGCGAGAGAGAGAGAATGGACCAACTGAGAGGAAACGGGAATATACAAAATGACCCTACCTTCTTTTATGTACCATGTCTTTTCACTACGTGGCCGATCATGGCTCTCCGTAAACTTCAATACCCCGTGGCCCTTAGAAATGTTTCTCTAATTATCAAGGCTACTGCCCCAGGTTCCGCCATGCATTCACTTCCTCATTATGTGTCCAAGAAATTCCAGCTGTCTCTTTCTGATTCTGAATATAAGTGTTCCTTTTTGTTTTCATTTTCTTTAAGAGTTTACCGTTGCTTCCTTGTTCCATTCATGGAATTCTCAGTATTCCTCTCTAGTACCAGATTTCTGTTGCTTCCAATTTCCTCTTCATCTGTAGTGAGATTGTTCATCATTTACTGCCACAAAAGAAGCGTGACAAGAATTTTTTTTTAAATTTAATATAATTTTATTTTTATCAAAACCCAACAGTACTCAGATATCCAAAATGGGAATCTCAACCAAGACAGAGCTGTAAGAATAATAATAATAATAATAATAATAATAATAATAATAAACTGAAATACGTATGCAGACACTCACCTGTAACTTTAATTCTGAATTTCAGCCATAATCACCTGACAATTGCGATGTTGGCTTGAAACTGAAACTTATGGTTATAGGTCGGCGCCTATCGACGAATTCTGGTTGTTGTTTTTATTAGAGAAAGAGAGAGAGAGAGAGAGAGATAGACAGAGGGAGAGAGAAAAATTTAAATACAATATTGTTCAGCTACACTCACACAAATTCATAGATAGATAGATAGATAGATAGATAGATAGATAATGATTTCCAAGCGTAATTTAGGTGGCACAAGGCCGAAAGTAGGGGTCACCAGTGAGGATCGAACTCACTACTCAGTCTTAATTGTTCTCTCTCTCTCTCTCTCTCTCTCTCTATATATATATATATATATATATATATATATATATATATATTTTTTTATTGTGGAACACACCTATTCTTTAGTTAATAGACTCTCCTACCTATAATAAGTAGGAGTAGTAATAGTAACGATAGGTCACTCAGTGGCTCGGTCTGACTTCAGTCTGAAGTCTGACGACCGGCTGACCGGTTGAACTCTCTGCCTTCGGGCGGGGAGGAACCCGAACGAGGCTACGCAGAAGGGCGGATTCTCTTTCGGGGAGGTAAACCGACCCTGCACCCGTTTATACGGGTTCACAGGGCATATTTTTGGCAGAGCCCACGGGCTCGGAGATCCCACGGACTCGGAGATCCCACGGGCACGGAGATCCCACGTTAAACCGGCCTTGTGCCAGATGATGCCCTCGTCAGGGGGGTGACTAAATATCGAGTTGGTCAGTCAGTCGATGTCGGACGACCGTTAGTCGGATACTAAAAGTATCAGCGACCACCACTAGATTTCTCTGCGTCATTACCTATGATATCAAGTTCCTAACATTTTGTACGTCGAACCTATTTTACGACCGACTTAGTGAAATACAAGCCTCCACTGTGAAACTTCTCTACAACAATATATATATATATATATATATATTATTTCTTTATTTTCCATAAATTTAACATATATATATATATATATATATATATATATATATATATATATATATATATATATACATATATTAAATTTTATGGAAAATAAAGCATAATATATATATATATATATATTAAATTTTATGGAAAATAAAGCATAATATATATATAACACTTTTACTTCGTTGGAACAACTATAAACTCTTACCTTTCTATATATATATATATTTATTTATATAGAAAGAGAGAGAGAGTATATTATGAAAGATACTATTTTACGAGTGTCAGAGATTTTTTAAAAGTACTTTTTCTGATGAGCCATGGCCTTTTCAGGATATAGTGTTTGTAAATTGATTTTTATATCAACAAGCCCCAAAATGTGGCAAGACAAAATATCTGTCTCAATCACCATTAATAATAATAATATTATTAGTAAACATATAAACGTGAAGAGAAAAAAAAATCAAACCGAAAGACAGTGGCAGGAAAGAAAAAGAAAAGCTAAAGAGAAAAAATGATGGACGTTTAGCGTGGCAAAGTTCTCTGCAAGGAGTCACATCATCCCAAATGCGCATGGTAAAAAACGTGACCACGTGTATGGTCATATGTGTGCAGCTTTTTTCGACCGTTGATAAAAAAATTAAAATGATCTGTCGTATGCAAAACTTAGCTTTATTTGTAAAAGAAAGGCTTAAACGTTTTCAGTTATAGAAATGTGGGCAACTGATAAGACTGTATCAGTGGCAATATTGTATGTCAAAAACATAGACACGTGTAAAGTCACATGCATTTTCATTTCATCTTTCTTTCTTTCTTTCTTTCTTTCTTTTTACAGACATTCAATTCTTTTTTTCGTTTCTCTTTTTATTTCTTTTCTTATTTCTTTCCTGTTTCTATCTTTGTCTTGTTCATTCTTACATTTTTTTCATTTTCTTTCTTTCTTTTTTTGGTTTGTATTTCTTTGTTTATGTATTTTCTATCTTTTTGTTTTAAATCGTTATATAATTTTCCCGAAATTTAATTATTTATTTTTCATTCTTTGCCAGTCTAACTCAGTTTCTTTTTTTATTTAAATTTTCTTCTTTCTTTATCTTTTGGTTTTCTTTATTTATTTTTTCTTTGTTTTTATTTCTTTCTCTTTTTCTATCACTTTTTCCTTTTTTTTTTTTCATTCTTTCTTTAAGTCGTTTTCTTTCTTTTTAAGTTTTCTTTCTTTTTTCTTTTTCTTTCTTTGTGTTTTGCTATTTTTTCTTTCGTTTTCCTTTCTTTTGCTTTTTTCATTTTTTATTTAAGTTGTCGAATTTTTTCTTTATTGATTTTCATTATTTCTTTCTTTTTTTTCTTTCTCCAATTTTTGTTATTTCTTTCTTTTTCCATCTTTTTTTGTTAATTTTTTTTTTCTCCTACCCTTGTCATTTTTACTATTGTCTATAATCCCCACTTGTTGACTTATTAAATCAAACGTGTTTTTGTTTTCATATACATAAGATATAAACATAGAACCACAGTCTTAATTGCGGTTTCTTTTTATCTTCTGTCACTTTTGTTTGTTTCATTTATTAAGAGTCATGAACACTTCATTCTCTCATAAAAGTGTATTTTTAACATCCTTAAAAATCTTCATTTCAAAGTCGTGCGTTTGATATTTCAGTGGTGCGCTTGCTCCGTTCCCTTTCAATAATTTTTCCATGTATTCCCATTGGCTGACCTTGATGATGATTACTATCGTCATTCTCAAAATAACCAATTATCTGATTGTTATAGTATTCCAAGAGATTTTTTCCAAATCCGTAATAATAATAATAATAATTAGCTAATCGATTTCCGAATATACTTCTTTCCAAGGGTGACTAGTTAATCCCTGTTACAGACGACTGTCCAGACAGATTTATTTCTTTTCGACACCCATAGTGCCAATTGTGGTTTATCCGGAAACTATGCTGAGCTGCTTTTGTTTTTTGTGTTTTTTTTTTATTGATTTGTTTTTCACGGGTAATCAACCATCTGTAGGTTATTTAAAGCCACAAAATATATTTAGATTGCAAGAATTTTTGGGTGATAATGATCTACTGGTAGAAATTTTACTAATTAACTCAAATCTGCAAGGAGAATAGATGAATCCATGCCTTTCCCAAGGGTATTTACGCGTAAGTGAATATAACAAACCCGACTGTAATTGGAACTTTTCTCTTCGATTTCCAATTCCAAGCCGTTATCCATTACACCTCCCTCACATCCAAAATTACAGCACCTTGTATCCCCAAGCGGTCAATCATTTAGGTACTAACCAGTCTCGACGTTGCTTAAATTCAGTAACTATACGATCCCTGCTTTGGGAGAGAGCGAATAGTCAGGAATTTCCAAGTTAAGTAAGCCTAAACTCTCGCTTATGAAGACTTGTGACTTCCTTTTAGTTACTCCTGTAAATGTCTTCTGAACCGTTTCGTCAAGTAAGGAATAGGTTTAGATGGTCAGGTGTGATCTTCTGCCAACTGTTAGGATTCCATGGCTCAATCAATTAGAACAGGCAAAAGAGATATGAATTATTCTTTTATTTCTATCTACACTAATAGCCATAAAATGATGGTCCAAGTAGGTGCGATGAAAAGCAACTGAATTTACGATGCGAAATATATTCGTCCTAAATTAATCAAGCAGTCTTCCCATGCGACATTTTGGACGAAGGGAACGCTTCGGATACAATTCATTAAAATGAATTCAAATAATTTTACCAAACATTAATTCCGTTCAGTAATTTACCAAAAAGCGCATTTGAATTTGGTACATGGAGGCACGGTGGAGTAATAGTTAGCGGCTCGGATTGAGGAATCGGAGAGCCAAGTTCGAATTCCAGTGGAATCCATTACATTCACTTACGTGCTAATAAATGGTTAATCTCTTAGGAATACCAGGTACTGTAAGCTTGCGTGTGAGGGAGGGGTGTAATGGACAACGGCTCGGAATTGGAAATGAATCCTCTTCTTCCCCAGCTATGGGTAAATAGCACGACAGACCAGGTTCTATAGCCTTGGATGGCAACTGGTCTACGACAGAAAGAAATGGCAACCTACTGCGGGAAAAAATCTGCCTCGTCAGTCATGTATCGAAAAATACATGATCGTCTAAGCGTGTATCATGCATAGCACATAACTGAACTGAACTGTCTTGCATGTCATCAAAATGTCGTTAGAAACAAAGAAAAAAGTACTGAACTGTTCTGTAATATCAGTCCTCCTATATGGCTGTGAATGCTGGACATAAATATCTCACAGATTAAAAAGAGACTTGAAGCAACACAAATTTGGTTCTACAGAGGATGCTGAGATTAGCATGAACTAAACATGTGATCAATGACAAAGTTTTGGAAAAATGGAAACAAAAAGAACACTTTTGCTTAACAACAGAAAGATATAGTTGAAATTTGTAGGGTACATAATGAGGAAAGAGGGCTTGGAAAATCTGATACTCACAAGACATACTGAAGGCAAGAGAAATAGAGGAAAGCAGCGCATAACATACCTAACGAGTTGGTGTAAATGATTGGTAGAACAGGAATTAGGAGAGATAGCAAAAAAACAAACTTTACTAAGACCTGCAAAGGACAGAAAATTGTGGAGAGCCATGAACACCCATATCCTGAAGGTACGCACCATATAGATTGATTGATTTGTAACGGCATATCAACTCCTTATGGGTCATTTGATGTCCAAATTTAATATTCTTGGGAGCTTTGAAGACATAAAAATACATGTTATTCTGTTTTTTACAATTGAATACATGGTATATGATACTCAGCTTTTGTGCACATATATGTTTTTGTAGAGATAATTGCTAGAAGCTGTGATATGTGCCTTTTATGTTGTAGTTGTGTTGAAGTTATATTTTTTTAAATACAGTTTGATTTCTTTAAAAACTTGTAGGATATTATTTGGATTAATGTCATGAAATTCTTTCATGTTAGTTGTTTGGTTGATTTCATTTCGTATCAACTTCGATAGTTTATTTAAATCTAAATATTTTGAACACAATTTTACGGCTTCAACTAAATATATTTTGAACGCAAATGTATGCCTTCAACTATGAATAAAATGCATCGTTGGTCATTTTGCTATAAAATGTATCGTTGGTAAATATTTTTATATAAAAATGTTTTACTGGTATTCTTATCATAAAAATGTATTTTTAGACTTTCATAGTGTTTTGTTTTTGTTTAGAAGTTTAGTAAATGTCTATTACTGTGACTTTTAATAGGTGTTACTACCCTGGGTTAGGGTGGACCTGGGAACAATGGCAATTAAGATGTGGTTCCGCACTCCTCAAAATTTCCATTTTCCCTATCACAGTCCTTGCTGCTGGATGTAGTTTATCGTCATACCCAAGACTAGGCACATAGATGAAGAAGACTGTCTTGCAAGAAAGTAGAAAAAAGTGTTGTAACATTTTCTTACTAATGTTTTGTAATATTCTAAAGATTGAAAATATAGATGGCGACTCTTATTTTGAATGAATATATAATTATAGAAATGCTTCAGGTATATAGAGCTTGCTTGCTAAAATATTTATCATAATTATTCATTTTTTATTCCATGAAGTTGTGTTTTTCAATCATTTCCCCCAATGCGAGGTGATAATGCTATTAAGATGCAAGGGGTTACTGGGAGTAACAGAAAATTGGAAAACGTTAAAAGGAAAAATGACAATAAAAGAATAGGATTTCAGAAAGGCAGGCGATAGCAGTTGATGTTCCATGGTGATACTTCCCTGCCCCGGATTAGAATGTCTATAGTCAACTTCTTGAGAGCAACTCTCTGCGTCTGCTCGGTCTCACGTTGACTGCTGACCTGAGATGGAACAAATACATTGAGTCAATTGCATCGTCCACCGCGAGGAAAGTTGGCTCTCTGTGCCGCGCCAGGAAATTTTTCTCCCCAGAATCGATACTTCAAATATACAAATCAACCATTCGCCCTTGCATGGAGTATTGCTGCCATATATGGTCTGGGGCACCTTCTGTTTACCTCGGAGTTCTTGACAAGATCCAGAGACGGATATGTAATATAACTGGCCCTGATCTGGCATCTCGTCTACAGTCACTCTCTCACAGACGCGCCGTCGCCTCTCTCTGTCTTTTTTACAAGTACTTTCATGGTAATTGCTTCGATGAGCTGCTTTCACTGGTTCCCAGACTTCATGAATTCAAGCTCCCTACGAGGCTGGCATCCCACTCCCACCCTTTCACTGTAGAAACATTTAAATGTAGCCGTCTCTTTTACTCCAATAGCTTCATACCTCGCACCTCTCGCCTGTGGAACACCCTTCCCAATTACTGTTTCCCTGAGAGCTATAATCTCCAACTATTCAAATGTAATGTCAATCGACATCTCCAGTTACCTTGATCTATCCACTATCCTTCTCCTCATCCTTTCTTCTATCACTCCTATCTGCTCTCGCTCCAAATCTTCTGCAACCCCCCTGCATCCTAGTGGCTTCACGCCTTGCTCGGGGCGTAATGCTTAAAAAAAAAAAAAACTCTTAGAATAGAACTTACGTTTCTATCTAGCAATTTCAACAGTAATACTATGCGACATAGTTGCCAATATAGTGCTACGCTTAAAATCATGAGGTGGAGGGACAAAAGAGGAAATTTATTTTGAGTAATACAAAAATGTGACACAAGGCCAAGAGGAGGGAAGGGGAAGACTGGGCTTAAATCTATCTTATCTTAAACTTAGCTAGTCACAATTACTGACTCAAAACTACCACAGTATTCCTTACACCAAAACAATGCATTCTTACATACTGTTCTTACTACAGTCACCATAATACCTCAAGTCTCTATGAGGTCCTCACTAGTTTCCATATGTGCCATATAGGAAAGTAATATTTATTTTGAATAATACAAAAATGTGACACAAGGCCAAAAGCGGGATAGGGGGCGGCTGGTCTTCAATTTGTCTTAAACTTAGTTAGCCACAATTACTGACCCAAACCTACAACAGTATTCCTTACGCCAAAATAACGCATTCTTACATACTGTTCTTACTGCAATCACCATAATACCTCAAATCTCTATGATGTCCTAACTAGATCCCATATATACAATTTTTTTTTTTGGGGGGGGGATAAAAATAACCGAAAAGAAAAGCTCATTAGAACAATTAGTATGAAAATATTTATAGAAAAGACACAGGGAAGTTACTTTATGGCGGTGGGAAAGTGACTGAAGCCGAGATGCCAGATCAAGACCGATAACGTTGCAGATTCTTCTTTGGATTTTGTCATGAATCTCAAGATATATAATAGAGGCATCATACAATGCACAGACGAATGGTAGATTTATACATGGGCAAAAACAATTCTGACGAGAAAAATTGTTGCTTGAGATTTGATATTTTCTAAATAAACCTTGAATATATCTTGGATAAATTTTGGATATTGTGAATATTTTGTCTCTTATGTTAGATCTCGGTGGTGCCATGTGGATCTTCTCTAGCCTATCTAAGAAGGAGAGATTACTTAGTGCTATCCCCATATTAGATTACTTAGAAGGAGAGATTACTTGGCGATATATCCTTTAAATAACCAGTTAATCCTAATTAATTTGAATAGAATATGTCACAAAACAGAAATCAATATTTATAGATAAATAGAAACGGGATTGGTTTTGTTGATACATTGACATCTATTCAGATTAACATTTTCAGGTGGGACGGCCAGATCTGATAGAATAAAACCAGAAATAATAATAATAATAATAATAATAATAGATACAATAATAGGAAAATAATCATAATAAAATAAAATAATAGGAAAATGTGTATGATTTAGTTTTTTTTTTTTCAAAAATGATTAGTGGAAAATATGAAGCCATTTTTGGTTTTAGGTTTCTGGTTGGGACCCGGAATGAAATCTGTATACAATATTATTATTATTATTGTTATTATTATTATTATTATTATTATTATTATTAATAATAATAATAATAATAATAATAATGATGAATTGTAAGCTTATTGACAAAGCAGTACCATCTGAGAGAACCCCCCCCCTCCATAAAAATTATCGAGAAATTGTCCAAGTACAAGGACCTGGAGATCGAGATTAACAAGATGTGCGCAATGAAGACTGAGACTGTACTAATGGTAATCGGACTTCTGGGCCTCGTGGGAAAAGGAATGGACAATTTTACTAACAGTGTCCCAGGTAACATCAAGTTACCCAGAAAATCGCCCTGCTAGGAACATCCCATATACTAAGCAAAGTGCTATCTCCTATAGGGTCTAAGGACCAATTGTTTGAACCCGGTTCTACGGAATACAAAGCAGGAAACATGACATACACAAATAATAATAATAATAATAATAATAATAATAATAATAATAATAATAATAATAATCCCGTACCAAACAAGCTGACGTAGACAAAACCCGTACCCATCAGTGGCTCCGTAGTGCAGGGTTGAAAGCGGAAACTGAAGGTTTTATCCTTGCTGCGCAGGACCAATGCTTGCTAACTAGGAATTATCAAGCACATATACTAAAATAGTGTGTCAGCCCAAAATGCAGATTCTGTGATAAATATCCAGAAACGATTGATCATCATGTATCAGGTTGTACGGTGTTGGCACCCACTGAATATAAAACCCGACATGACAGAGTGGGCCAATATCTGCACTGGAAAATCTGCAACTTCTACGGGAAGAAAACAGAAAGAAACTGGTATGAACACCACCCAGACCCGGTTACGGAGATAGGACCTGTTACAATTCTATGGGATAACACAATACACACTGACAGAACAATCAAGGCCAACCGGCCAGATATTGTTATTAAAGACCACAAACAAAAACGGTGCCTCCTTATTGATATGGCAGTCCCTGCTGACTGCAATGTATCTTTGAAGATATTCAAAAAGTTGTCAAAGTACAAGGACCTTGAAATAGAAATCTCGAAAATGTGGTATATGGGAACATCAACAATCCCTGTTGTAGTTGGAGCTCTAGGACTGGTTGGAAAAGATTGCAGTAGACTAATTGAAGGGATTCCTGGAAGTCCATGCCTCAAGGAGATACAAAAAATTGTTCTGACAAGTACAGCCCACACCTTATGAAGGGCTTTATCTATGTAATTTAATTTTTTTTTTTTTTTTTGTCAGTGGAAAGTGTCATGACGCCATTTCTAACCTTAGGTCCCTGGGCGGGATCCGGAAAGAAATGTGTAAACGCCAGAAATCAAAGAAAATAATAATAATAATAATAATAATAATAATAATAATAATAATAATAATAATAATAATGCTTAACTTAAAAAGCAACAATAATAAGATGGAGTGAAGCTGGTAATTAAATGATACTAGATAAAATGCTTAATGTGAAAACAATGATAATATGGAGTAAAACTAGTAAGAAGTAGTAAAAATAATAATAACAATGTTAATAGGCTTTACTTAAAAAGCAACAATAATAAGATGGCGTACAACTAGCAATAAAATAATATTGAAAATGTTATATCTTTTTGTGTGAAATTTACATAAAATATGTCCTTAAATTCTCGTTTCTTTGAGCAATATTCAAAATGAATCCCTGAATTATTTTCTTCTTAAATTTGTGTTTTATTTCTTTTTCGTCTGCAAGAAAAAAGATCTAAATTTCGTAAGATCAGACAAAACATGACCGAGGCAGAGGAGGATGCTTTCTCTTCCTCTTCTTCTCTTGTCGAGGCTATGCCAAAGGACAGAGTCTCATTTGGGAAGGTAAACAAACCCGACCTCGTGGATACGGGGGTCTACGGGCAATTTTTGCCCGAGTCTACGGGCTCGGACCGTCCCACGTTAAAAACTGGCCTTGTGCCACATCTTGCCAATTACATTAATTTTTTTGTCTGAGCAATTCACCGCTTGTCGGGAGGTTGGTAAACAGTGAGGCAGAATGTTTCTGCACAATGAGAACATTCGAGAAAGATTGAGGGCGGTAGTGGGTCAAGATTAGCGTGCTTCTACATGTGAACGATACTGATCTTCTTCCGGTTTCGTTCACACACACACACACACACACACACCGACCGAAAGCCAATTCAACATAAATAACCAAAATATGCCATGCCACAAAACACGTGTCGGCATGATTGTACACGTGAGTAAGTCTAGCTGACTTTTATTGATAGGACTATCTTTTCTTTCACTTTTTTTTCTTTTCTCTTCTTTCTTTTTTTTATTGTTTTTTTTTTTTAATGCAGTTGAAAATGTTGCGCAGATGACACAGATGTCATCAGATTTTTGCCCTTACTCGTTAACCACAACCTCACTAACTATTGACACATTTCCTCTCTGGCAATTCTTTCCAGGTCCCCCTACGCATCCACTCGCAGAGAATAGCATAATAACTGCGGATGATTGTTGTATATAATTCAACAGGAATATTTACAAAACCAATCACATTTTAATTAATTATCTAGTAATATTGATTCTTCTTCTTTTATGAGCCACGCCCCTAGGTGATTATGACTCCCTCGTAACTTCCTAGCATTAAATAATATTTGATCCCTGACACCAGCAGTCTCTTTTCTGCCATCCATTTGAAAAAAAAACTTGATTGGTAGGTTTTTCTTTTTTCATCTTTTGCCTTCAACATCTCCCGCGAGTGTCAAATTCTCCAAGCACACTTTCTTCATGATGTATTCCAGAAATTTCAACTTTCTCTTTTTGATTCTAGGTATGAGTGTATAGCTTCTTTGTGTGCAACGTCTTTGCCTTATATACATAACTAAATATGGTCTAAATTTTAATGATTTAATTTGTTTGTTTAACAGCATATCAGTTCCTTTTGTGTCATTTAATGCCGAATTTTAATTTCCTTGTGTGCTTTAAAGTAATAAAAATATTATATATGTTATTCTGCTTTCACAATTGAATACATGGTAGATGATACTCAGCTTTCGTGACCATAAATGTTCCTGTGGACATAATTACCAGAGGTGGTGATATGTGCGTTCGGGAACCCCTGTGCCTACCGGGAAGGTGGTGTAGACGTTCTAATTTCAGTTGCGCTTATATTTTTAAATTGTCATTTTCTTTCTGAAAAGTTCTTTTAAATCAATTAAGAGGCTTATATATCTCAGTAAAATCATTTTTTTATTTCAAGATCATTCACGAAGGAAGATCTCTGATTTTTTTTTTTTTTTGCTAATACTAACCAGAAGTCCTCGGATAATAATTAAAATAGAATTTCTAGTCCCTGTTTTTTTACATTTCTAGAAAGATAAAACCGAGAAATGATTGCTTAAAAAATAAAAATGTTTAAAGATATCAACACATAAAATACTGTTTTTAAAACATTTTTTAACGACAATGCCGTTTGTGTTGTGTTGGAATCTTTGTAAGACTTTTTTCTTTAGAGAAGATGCTCGGCGACTAAGTCATGAAGGTATTAGGGTTATTACAAAATGAATAACATTTTCTCAGATTTTTTTTTCATTATAAAAATAAATAATTAATGAATATGTACTGAAATTTTCATTTAAATTGGATAAATCTCTGATTTTTGTTAATTTAAAAACCGCGGTGTCCTACCCCCGTTTTCCTACGGGGATTTGCGGCTCCCAGGTTAGGAAAATTTTAATATACTTTTTAATGATTCCATCATGTTTCTATTGTACTTTTCTATTTTATGTAAAATAATAGTAAAGCTATCACATCCTACACATTTCAATACTAACCACCCTGTATAAAAGGCCGTTTAATTACTAACGATTTAGTTTTTCTGAATAAAGTTTTAATTTTGTTTGAATGAGTTGTATTTTATTTTCGTTATTGGGTTCATCCCCTCCCATCTCATTTCATGTCAAATATTTTTATCTATTTTTATAAGAAAAAAGAAGGGAAAATAGACATTTGTATATATTGTGAAATTTTTAAGTCATAAGTATTTTCGGAGGATCCCTGTGAATATCCGGTCATGTGATATATCTCGGATAAATGGTGATGGATGAATTCTTGTGATGAGTGAGCAAACTGTAATGGATGAATGGGTCGCGAATTAGATTAGTGAGGTTTAGGATAGTCAGTGATGACCAGCTTCAACCCACATCCCTTTCGGCCTTGTGCCCAAATTGTAATTTTATATTGCAATAAAGATACAGTTTGGGTGAATAAAGCTTTTTAAAGTTTATATTCGGCGTTGGTTATCCATTACAACGTTTCAGTATATTCTTAATATGACCAGTTTTAATATCCTTTTTTAATATGTTCACTATATCTGTTTTAATATATTTGTATGCCTTCCATGTACCTCGGTATACTTTCTCTATGAAACATATCTCTCTTAATATATACTTCAATATGTGTATCTCAGTATACTTTGCAAAAGATGTCTCTCTTAATTTATACTTTATGTCCAAAATGTACCTCGGTATACTTTCTCTATAAAACATATCTGTCTTAATTTATACTTCATTATGTCCACAATGCCTTTCTTAATATTCTTTGGAATATGTCCACTGTGGCTTTAATATATATTTAATAAGCGCACCGTTTATCTCTTAATATATTTCCGTCTTGGAAAATGGCTACGCTAGGTGCCTAATAAAGTGCCTAAGTTTAGGTCACAATATGAAAGTTACTCTTTGAATCATTCCTAGCCGCAGCGGTTGGTAGATAAAATATGGTGTGACATGTGATACAATGTATTTTGACGTAAAGAATTTTATTTTCACCTGAACCGATATTGTGGTTTAATATTTCTTTTATTAAATTCCCAACTACAAGAAATTTCGTATCTTTTCTTTTGTGATATCAAGAATAACAGAAAACTCGTGAAAAATTAATAATGAAGATATTTAATCTAACAAAGTCGGACAATATAAGACGGCGATCACAATCTGCCTGGCTTGGATAATAGAATTAGTAGATTGAGTTTGGCCGATTGGTTCCTCTGGTTAAATCAATAAATGTGGTTATCGTGTTATATGAACTCCCAAATATATGGGTTGCGAGTTCTTGTCAGGTAATATTTTTGTTTCCTTTTCGCTCCATAATCCCCTCAAAGTTGAGGAAGAGGCTTGAGGCAACAGAAATGTGGTTCTACAGAAGGATGCTGGCGATACTGTGGACTGAACATGTGAGCAATGACGAGAAAATGGAAACAAAATGGAAACTTATACTTAACATCAGTTGAAATTTCTGGGGCATATAATGAGGATAGAGGGCTTGGAAAATCTGATACTCACATGACGGATAATAAGGGTAGAGCAAAACAACGCATAATATTTAATGAGCTTAAGCAAATGGATGGCGAGACGGGGTTTAGGAGAAATAACGAAAAGACAAAATTCATTAAGACCTACAAGAAATTGTGAACCATGATCGTCTACGCCCTGAGGCGGGTACGGCACATGAATAAGAAAAAGCCTGGTTGAAATTCAGGATGAGACAGTTTACTTCACAGTAATCACCTTGGTAAAAGTATGAATCCATTTCTTCCCCTCATTTGCTAAGAAAAAATGGGCTTTGTACTTTGGGTTTGAAACCAATCTATACGATGGATATCTGTGAATGAAAGAAAAATCGTGAAGCCAACGAGAAATTATAGAACAGACATAGCAATGAACATATTGATATTAAAAAAAAAGGAAGCTGTAGAAAAACGTGACCGTTTGCGTCTTGGAGCAACTTGCCACTCAGGGAGGGGAAAGTGGAGGAGGAGTCCGTTTACTTAAAATCGTATGGAGAATGTAAAGGCCTGAACATTGGGATAGGAAGGTGAAACGACACTTGTCGGACTTAATAAATAGTATATCTTTTATACATTTTAAAAATATTCCCTTATACGGAAAATCGGCAGGATGCAATAAAGCAACACCCATTGTCACGTGACTACTTCATCGCAAAATAATCGTGCCAAATAAAATGGCAGCTATAGTTAATTTTTTTTCTTTAATGGTTTTCTTATTTTCCGAATTAGTCATTTATGGATTTCATTAAAAAAAAAAAAAGAAGACAGATGAAACAATGTTCACTTCCATTAGTTTTGAAATGAGTTCACAATATGATACGAGGTAAAAACAAGAGCTGTCAGTTAAAATCTTAGAAAACAAGCATCCATTATCATGTCTGTTCGCCGGATGTTTTAACCTCTCGCTATTTGTCTGATATCATTGCGCCTTTGAGATAAGTTCTTAGCCTCTCAATAAACATATTTTATCTCTTTCTTCTACCCACTTTAGTTTTCCTACCTCTCTAATATCTTCTCTTTCTCGTTCTCCGCACTTAAACATTTTAATTATTTCCTCAGGTCAAAGGTTATGATTTTGTTCTAAGAGTCTCATTATATTTATCCTCTTTTAGATTTGCTGAAATGGCATGCTTTCTTTATTTGGATACAATTTTTATAGTGATTTTGTTTCTTTGTTTCTTTTTTCTTACTTACTCTCTTTATTAGATTCTTTCTTTTTTTCTTTTTCTTTCTTTCTTTCTTTCTTTCTTTCTTTCTTTCTTTCTTTCTTTCTTTCTTTCTTTCTTTGCTGTAGACATTATTTTTATACCGGTCTTGTCATTTCTTTCTTTCTTTCTTTCTTTCTTTCTTTCTTTCTTTCTTTCTTTCTTTTCTTTCTTTCTTTTCTTTCTTTCTTTGCTTTGTAGACATTATTTTTATACCGGTCTTGTCATTTCTTTCTTTCTTTCTTTTTTTCTTTCTTTCTTTCTTTCTTTGGAAACTTTTTCTATACCGATTTTTTTCTTTCACTTTTTCACTCTTTCTTTCTTTCTTGCTTATTTTCAAACTTTCTTTTTTCTTCTTTTCTGCAGACACTATTTTCTATCAATCTTGTTCTTTCTTTCTTTCTTTCTTTCTTTCTTTCTTTCTTTCTTGTTAATATTTCCTTCTACCATAGCATATTCTAAATGTTTTCCTAATTTTTCCTATCTTTATTTAATGATCTGTCTATCTTTCATTTCCTTTTTCAATTTTTTTTTTCTTTTATCTTCCCAAAATGACCTTTCTTTCTTTCTCCATAACATATCGTTCCCGATCTTGTCGGTTTTCAGCGAATTGATAAAACATGTCGACATTTTTGCTTTCACACACGTGAGAAACCACGTGCATTTTCATCGCGACAGAAAGCATTTACACAACATTGCGTGGAACGACACGTGGTTTTGAGGGTGAAAAAGCGGGTCTGTTTTCATTCTCAAAGCACAAGAGAAAATGAGTCCACGCCAGAAAATGTAAAAACAAAAACGAAAAAAACCCATCTCGATCAAAGTTAAAACATTATCAAGCAAGATGACCCAGTGTTACAAGGCCAGATCCCGATAAATTTATCATTACGAGACTTTTTGCAATATGCAATGAAACACGTACAGACATATCAGCCGAATTAGTTACTAACTTATACACCCACACGCATATATATATATATATATATATATATTGACATAATAAATAAATATATACGCATATACACTAATGAGTCAATATATTATGACCACCAACCTAATAAGGTGTTGGTTGACAATACGCCTACGATACAGCACTTACACGATCAAGCATGAACTGTACAAGACATCCAATGGTTTCCTCTAGGATCAATAGCAAGCACTTTCTGTAGAACGAACTTTGTGTTGAACACACCCTGTGCTCAGTGGTATTGAGTTTTCCGCTATATGGTGTCCAGTGTTAGAGTATAGCGTTGCAACTCAGACCAGACGTCAAGTTTGTCCTCAGGGTTTAGATTCTTCCAGTCAAACGATTCTAGCTTAAAAATAACTCTTTGATCAGATCGTTACCCACGAAATAAAACCATGACATGATTGTTGCAATAGGCAAGATTTATTCTGATTATAAACTTCTGCTGTGGACAAGCGAAACAGAGTTGAGACGTGTTGAAGGAGGCGAACAGTCTAACAGGTGTCTCTTCCTTTTCGTGTCTCTTGTTCTTCTCTATGACTTTCTGTATTTTGCTGTTAGGAACCACTGTCTTATAGAGACAACATTCTTTGTTCTGTTAGCTGTCTAAAAAATCATTATTCAAGAAGACGGGGTTTGACTTCACTCGGTGTCATTAACCTGACCTTCTTTGCCATGACAATAAATGTCAAAATAATTCTGTAGCATCTTTGAGATGTTTTCTTTTAACGCAATATCGGCTGACACTGATATCGCTACAACAGTGAAGTAGTCATATTTCTGAAACCATTTCACACAACTCATGCAGTGAGTCATGGTTCACTGTCCCGCTGAAACATGTCTCCGCCATTATCGTAAACTGTTTCATGAAGTGGTGTACCTGGTCTTCAATGATGTTGAGATAGCCAGTATGCGACAAAGTAGTTTTCCCATGAATAAGAAGATTGGTGCTTTCCAAAAGAACGTAGCCGAAACCTTAACAATACCTCCACTAGTTTCTCACCCCCCCCAAACACACAGTGCATCTTGATTCCATCATTCACCCAGGGTAGTGGTGCACGCATTACATGCCGACTACCTTATTCAGGAGATATCGAACCAAGCGAACTTACGCAGTCCTGAAGTTCCTCATGTACAAAGGTATTTCAATTGTGTTAATTATGTTGGGAATAGTAATTATATTTTATTAACTAGATCAACAGTAAAATGGTGATACCTAGTTACAAATATAGTAGCAGGCTTAAATTCATATAGTTAGAGCACCAGGGAAAAAAAACGATCATCAAAGCTGTTGCCATGGAAATATTTGTAGAACAAATAATGAGAAAGTGAGAAAGTAACTGAAGGTTAGGATCGATTACATTACAGACCCTTTGGGGGTGTCAAGAATCACGAGATATACGACAGGAGCGCTAAACCAGATATAGTAACTGTATTAAATGCATGGACGAATGGTAGATTTATAAATGTGCCAGATGGATTCTGACGAGAAAAATTTTCTAGCACGACACAGTGAGACAGATTTCCTTGCAGTAGATGCAGCAATTGATTCGATATGCCAGTGGAAAACGTGAGACTAGGAAAGCGATAATGGCAGGTACACAACGTTCTCTGTAGTGATTAAGTCAAAAAACAGTTTTGTTTTCAAGGTGTTACAATTTACAAGACATATCTTGGACCAATTAACCACGAGTATCCGACCTTTTTATATTATTTAATTTACTAACTAAATTTTCACTATGAAATCAACTTTACTAACTAAACCTTTACTATAAATGGCAACTTCTAACAATCCAATTTGGCTTTCATTCTGTTCAGGGTTGTAATGAAGGCGTATATATTAGAAAACAAATCAATATTAGCTTACTTATCGAATATAAAATTATATACATTTTAGGTCGATTTCACGGGCGCCTTTGGTGATATCAATAGAGATTTCCTTTCCCTATCCACCAGAAACCGTATTTCAAGTTTTGACTCCACAAAATGCCTTAATCTGATAAAAGAATTGTATTGATACACAAAGTCTTATATGTCTGGTGAACACCAAAAACACCGAATCGTGTTAAACGTCATCAGGATTACGATATGGAGGAAATGAGAGCTACAATCTGTTCATTGACTATTCTTTGCTCGTCTACAAGCATAGAAGAAACGAGCCTAAATCATTTAAACATTACAAAAGATTCTTCTAATAGAGAAAAAACGCTCTTCTTTTCTCTCTAAAGGTCAGTATACTGACGATGAAGGTGGTATGCTGATGACATAGGTATTCGTAGCTGGGATAAGAACGATCTTGAACAAAAGAATCATCTTTTCCAAATGTCCCAAGACTTAGGACTTAAAATAAACCTTTCCAAATCAGAATTAATGATCTGGAATTGAAATGAAAGTCGTGACTTTATATTACCTGAAATCATTAAAAACATTTAAAAAATGTGGAATTAGTGAATTCTAAAAACTTCAAATAAGGATCAGTTATAACAGATTTAGTATAGGAGATAAAGAATTTGAACAGAGGTTAGTTGATAAGCACCGCATAAGTCGTGCAGTTTCAGAAAAACTTAGACTTAGTTTCCTGACCTAAAGTATTTGACATTTATCAAGAGCTTCACTTTTCCCAGCTTGCATATTTACAAATCTCTGATCTTGACATACGCAGTAGTTACGAAAAAAGTATCAATGACTTTCACTACATACCGTTGGTCATAATGTTTTTAATCATCACAATATACATACATTATCTATCTATCTATCTATCTATCTATCTATCTATCTATCTCTCTCTATATATATATATATATGTGTGTGTGTGTGTGTGTGTGTGTGTGTGTGTGTGTGTGTGTGTGTGTGTGTGTGTGTGTAAGCGGAGTCCTCGGTAATCTATAGGTAATAGTTCATTTCATGGGATCAGGCGCCCAATAAATGGATTTTAAATTTATCCAGACACAAGCAGAAAAAGAAAAAAAATGAAAAATGAGAAAAAGGGTGAAAGAGAGAGAAAAAGAAAAAGAAAAAGAAAAAGAAAGAGATTCAAAAATAAGAGGGAAAGACAGAGATTTAAAAATAAGTTGTTTTTTTTTTTATGGGGGAAGAGAAAAAAGGTAAGAGAGAGAGAGAGAGAGATTGGGGAAAGAAATGAGAGTAAGAGAGGGAAAGAAATGTGTTAAGCGGTCAGTCGACGGGTTGACCTTGAACTTACTTCCTTTTCTCCGGACATAACAATTAAAAACAAGTGAACATACTCAAAAAGAAACAGATTCAAAAAAGATACATTCAGGTGTCTATTCATTTCATGCAGTGCAATGTCATCGCATCATAACTGTTATAATACAAAAAAATGTTAAGGATTATGAAAACAATAATAATAATAATAATAATAATAATAAAATATTAATATCAAAAATTAAAAAAAAACTTTTAATTTAAAAAATTTGATTAAATATATAAATGAAGTGATACGTGAAGTATCATTTAAAGTAACTAAAACATAAAATTATATAATATATATATATATATATATATATATATATATATATATATATGCACATCGATATAAATATATATCTAAAAATATACATATACATACATACAAACACCCATATATTTACATACATAAACATAGCCACACATACATGCACACAAACACACATATATATTTAGAGTTATGGATTTAAAAGTTTAACAAGATTGTAATGTTAGATCTTTAATATGCCTACAAAAAACGGTGGTTTCATATCTTTGATTTAATAATTGGGTGTTGTTCAAAAGTTCAATAATTCATATTTTTTCATGTAAACATAAAAATCATAAAAGAACTGGCAAATCTTTGGACAAACCTTGTTTTTTATATATATATATTGTTTTTTATATATATATATATATATATATATATATATGGGATATTTGCTAAATTTAGTAAAGCATACGTGACGATCGAAATTATTTTAGCTAATGTTTTATTTTACTTTTTTGTGATCCATTGTCCTCAGACATCCATCAAATATCCTGGAATATTTTTTTTAATCCTTTCACCAAAAGCAAGACAATAATGCCACTAGAAAGCAGGGGGCTACAAATTTGAAAGTGAAAGGGAATGAGAAGACTGAGAGTGGGGAGGGTTGTGGAAATGACAACAAAAGAACAGGGGCTAAGGAGACAGAAGATCGCGAATGACGTTGCATTTAAACTTTTGGAGATTGTAGTTGTCAGGGAAGCAAGAAATCGGAAGAGAATTTCGCAGGTGGGAAGTGTTAGAAAAGAAACTGTTGGAGTAGAAAGAACAGTTGCATTTAGCTATTTCAACAGTAAAACGATTGAGAACTAGCTGCCAATCTAATAGTACGCTTAAATTCATGTAGTCGGTGCACTAGGAAGAAAAGGTTCACCAGAGCAGATGCCATGAAATTATTTGTAGAAAAGACGTAGGGAAGCCATGTCACATCTGCGAGTGAAGTCGAGATACCAGGTTAGGATCGATTACATCAAAGACACTTTTTTGGATGTTGTCAAGAATCGCGAGAGGTACGACAGGAGTACCGCATTCAATATGGCAACAGTATTCAATGCATGAACGAATGGTAGATTTATAAGTGTGCAAGGTCGATTCTGACGAGAATAATTTTCTGGCACGACACAGTGAACGAACTTTCCTAGCTGCAGATCTAGCAATACATTCAATATAATCTTTAAGACATTTTTATGTATATACATTCTTTTTATAGATACAAATATTTAAGTAAATGCTCTGTTTATAATAAACATTATTAAACAACATTTATCGGCCTGAATGTCCGAGAAATTTTCACAGAAAATATTCGTCCTCCGATAGGATTCGAACCTGTATTCTATACGGAACCGTCATTTAGCTTGACGTGCCTTTAACCGATTTGACCACAGAGGAGTGTTTGGTTAGCAAGGTCGAATTTACTGTATTTGAAGTTCAATCTTCTATGAATCTCTCACGTACATTCATATCTGCACATGGCGTATCAAATGTAAACAAATGACGTCATACATTATGAAATGGACAAAGTCCGACAATTTTTTATGTTTATACATTCTTTTTATAGATACAAATATTTAAATAAATGCTCTGTTTTATAATAAACAGTATTAAACAACATTTACCGGCCTGAATGTCATCCTCTCGCCTGCTTCCTTTGCTCTCCTCTAGTGGCGATAGCGAAGATGACTGCGAATCAAAGAGAGTTTGCCGAAGCCATTTGCGTGAATTTGATTTTGTTGGACAACTCTGTGCGACAGAGAATCCCACACACTTGGCCAGAAGTGCCTCCCTTGCGGCTCAAAGGGGACTGAGTCAGGCGAGATCTAGTAAACCTGTTTGCATCAGGCTGTCAGATGCTTGGTCTGTCAAGGTTCATCTTGGTTACGCCACCCACCCTGGCGCTGACTTCTTCCACCTGTTTAGTCCTTGAGATCGTGTAGATCATTGCTTATTCTGCTTTTTGGGTCTTCGAGGCTTTGTGGCATCCAGCTTGGTCCTTCCTCTTCGACCTTACCGCCATGAGTGGTATCACAGGTGTTGGAACTCCAGATGGCTTCGTTCTTTGGATCAGTGTGACAAGTAAGTCCTCTACTATGACAAAGAACAAACACATATATTTTACACTGGATAAAACTAATAAAAGTATTATTAAGTATATGAGAACAGTTTTTTTTTATTATTGTTGTTGATAAAAAATGAATATTTGGGAGATAAATAATAAAGAAAAAAATCACTACTGAACAACAAAAAATAACGTTACGACTCGAAACACTTTTCATACAAGTTACGTCTATAAAACTGTTACGTTGCTACAGGTAATAAGAAAAGGATAACAGAATATAATTATTGACGTCTACACCTAGAACTCAAAAATTGAAAACTAAATTCGCTTTATTTCACTTACAAAAATTTGTGAAGCTTGTTAAATTTATAAAGAATTCCTTACGTATTTCTTATTTAATTATATTTCCATAAAAATGCTTCCGTCAGATATTGAAACATGTCGAGATCAAGAGTACCCGATATCATTGTCTTGCTTGAGCACTGAGTCCATGGCTATGAGGTGAAGATTAGGATGGATTGGTCACTTAGTACGCTCAGGGGACAACCGATTTCTAAAACACGTACTGTATGGCGAACTTAGCAATGTTTGGAAAGATCTTGCGTCTAAAAAGGCCTATTTGGAAGACACTACTGACGACCGGTATTAACGACTTTGAGAAATGCAGGATTGAATATGCAGATTTAAAGACGGGCTTCTCTCTACATGGAGAATGCAACTCCCTTCCCAGGAAATGGTACTAAAGAGATTCTCACCTGTCAAGAATGTGGGTACATTTACCTTACAAAGGCTGGCTTGATTAGCCACACACTTCATTGCCACAATGACAACACAATCTATCGTTATAATGTCCAGCCTGTAATGTCCAATCTATGCAACAAAGTTTGCAGGTCAGCGAATGGACATAACCGGCATTCCAGATCAGTGCACCATGATACCAATGCAGCAAATGGTAAAATGTGATTTAAAGTGTAGGGGTGTCGCTGGACGAATGAGTCACCACAGATGTCATCAGCGGCAAAAAAAGGATCGTCATAGAAGTAGTCGTACTCGGACATGAACTGACTTTTTCCACATCTCTCATTCTCTCTCTCTCTCTCTCTCTCTCTCTCTCATCTATCTATCTATCTATCTATATATATATATATATATATATATATATATATATATATATATACAAGGTAACCAAAAAGTTCTGTCCGTTTTTAAAGGAAAAAGAAAACCCTTCACAGTATGTGTAACTTATATTTAGTCTTCAAAGTAATCGCCATCGGCATCCATCACCTTCTGCCAACGTGTTCCAGCTGTTCAATGCCCTTGCGGTAGAACTCGGGGGGGACGCAAAGAAGTCCGTGAGGGCTTTGCGCAAGTCTGCTTCATTGGTGAAGGATTTCCCACGAAGATGATTATCCAGGGAGTGGAAGAGGTGGTAATCGGATGGCGCAAGGTCAGGTGAATAAGGTGGATAGCACAAAGTCTCCCACCCAAGTTGCAGTACGGTATCCCTGACCACTCGCGCGACATGCGGCCTGGCGTTGTCATGGAGGAAAAGCACACCTTTGAGATTCACCAGTGCTGGCTCCTTCTGGTGCAATGCCTCTTACACACGTTTCAATTGCTACGAGTATAGGTCTCCAGTGACCGTTTGGCCCGTTGGTAGCAGTTCATAATGAACCACTTGACGATCTGTCCACGGTGCATAGGCGGTCTTGCAGTGTGAGGGACAGCATCCTGAGGAGACAACCAATGTCTGGAACGCTTGGGAGTTTCGTACAGAACCTACTTTTCATCACTGGTAAGCACTCGATTGAATAAGGATGCGGTACGGTGGCGAGAAAGCAGCGATACGCAGGCTGCCACTCGTTGTCTCTTGTGGACCTCCAACAGCGTTTACGGAACCCAATTGCTTAGTTTGTACGTCATACCTAGGCGGTGCAGGTGAAGTCTGCTTCATCGGAAACGTTGAACTCTCTTGCAAGTTCACCACACGTTAGACTACTGTCCTCTTCAATGGCCGCCTTCAAGACTCCGTCATTCAAGAGCTGTGGTCATCCACTGCGAGGCTCATCATGGAAAGACAAACCCTCCGACTTGAATTTTCGAAACCAACGCCTTGCAGTACGTTCATCCACAGCACTATCCCCAAACACTTGACATATGCGGCGACTTGATGCAGCTGCTGATAAGCCCACTTTGAAGTTGTAAAGCAAACAGCCCCGAATGAGATCTCTAGACACTTCCATCCTTCTCACAGCTGTCCGGCTTATAACTGATGGCCGGGCACAGTGCGCGTGTTTTTTTATAACGTCTGATGTTCCTACTTCCGGCTGTCCGAATTTGAAAACAATTGCTACACGCATTTCGTATATATTTCAACTTCATTCAATGACTAATCAAAAAACGGACAGAACTTTTTTGGTTACCTTGTATATATATGTGTGTGTGTGTGTGTGTGAGAGAGAGAGAGAGAGAGAGTGTGTGTGTGTGTGTGTGTGTGTGTGTGTGTGTGTGTGTGTGTGTGTGTGTGTGTGTGTTGAATAAGGTGGACCATTTGTGCAAATTCACAGAACAACCATTAAATAACGGGGCTATTTGCCAATCTTTTACAAAGTAATCACTATATTCTAACTGTAAGCTGTACATAAAAATGTTAAGTAGACTAGTGTTATTAAGATTTTCTTATCAGTCACAGTTACTTAAACGCGCCCACACGCATAAGCAGACATACATGCGAATATATATATATATATATATATATATATATATATATATATATATATATATTCAGTCGTATGGATATGAGTTTGTAACCTTGCGTTTCACGCTTTTTGTTTGTTTGATGCTCGCAAAAGCTTGAAACTCAAGGTTACAAACTAATATCCATACTACTGAATGTGTTAGATCTATCACTGATATTGAGCGCTTTTCAATAAGTACCGCGCATATATAATATATATATATATATAAATTGTATTATATATATATATATATATATATATATATATATATGTGTGTGTGTGTGTGTGTGTGTGTGTGCGCGCACGCGCGTGTGTGTGTGCGTGTATCTATGTATTTATGTGTGCGTGTTTTTGTAAAGTTTAATAAATGTCACTTTGTTTTTACGAAAGGTCTGGACAAGTACTGTTTTCCTTCGCCATCATTATTTTAACAAATTCAGATAAAAAAATAATCAAATATCTCCTTTCGTAAAAGAAATGCTCCTTCCTCCACCCAAACTATTCAGGCATGATAATAGAAAATTCAAAAAATTCAAAGGAAACAGTTAGCTCATGAGTTTTAAGCATAAATTAATAAATAAAATAAAAATAAAGAATAGAAAAATAATTTTAAAAAAATCAGTAACAACAAAATATAGTTTTGAGAATATTTTAGAATGTTCTCGGTTTTAAATTTTGAAAACATAATGTTGTTTAAATTTTCTGTACGTTATGTCAGCGTATAAATACAGGTTATTAATGAAATTTCTACATTTACCTTGATAACTTTCCTCAAGGAACAAAATGCATTGACATAAAAGATTTTCCTCCAGTCTTTTCTTGTAACGATTCACTAATCGTAGGTTAGATTGACAGAAGGCCGAAAGTATGGAGCACTTAGTGAGAATCGAACTCGCTACTTAGTCGAAATTAATCTAGCGAGAGGAGCTTGTTACCCATTGCATCACGTCAAATTTCTTTTGTATTTAATTACACATACATACAAACTTATAAGTAATTTTCGTATATATCTGTTAAAATGAGATGTCAGTGTCATTTTCATTTAGACGACAATATATCCATTGCACCCCGTATATGTTTATGTGTGTAGGGCAGGCCATAATTCATTTGAAGCCTGAAATAGTTTTAGTTTAATCTAACACAAAGCTACGATTCGAATTAGTGTTTTCATTTTATAGTCGCAATTTTTGTTAGAGAAAAGCTTCAGTGAATTCAGTCAAACATGACAAACAGCAGCTCTCTACAGCAGTTCTCTACAGTAGGGTTAGGGTTAATGCTCCAAATTCTCAACAGCAGCATTATACAGCAGGTAGGTTTGGTTTAATGCTCCAAATTCTCAACAGCAGCATTCTGTTGCAGGTAGGTTTGGTTTAATGCTCCAAATTCTCAACAGCAACATTCTGCAACAGGTAGGTTTGTTTTAAGGCTTCAATTTCTCAACAGACAATTGTGGCTGATTTGTGAATTTGGTGGCGTAGTAATTGTGAGTTCTATCCTTGGAAATGGTAATGGATACTTGGACTCAGTGAAAAAACAGAAAGCAATAACTGAAGAGTACTAAAAATAAGAACTAGACGTAATATCCCGAGGAATGGGTAATGAAACAAGAAAATCTAACCTCGTAGATTAAATAAAGTGTTCAGTTCGGAATTCCATGTACATTACACGGATATATATAAACCTGATGAAGGCCAGAGAGGCACAACGACCGAAATTGTTAACAAATATGAGGAAAATAGTCCGAATATAAATAGTGTGAATTATCATTAGTCTATGACAGAGGTTCTCAGCCAAGTGGAGTACCTCCTCATGAGGAATTTCAGTGTTTCAGTGGTCGGAAATAGTTTACTTTTCACAAGTTTCTCATTGGATGTAATAATGATTAGAATAAGATTAATTTAAATACTTTGATATTTGATCTTTTTGTTAATTGAAGTAGGCTTCAGTTTAATTATTTAATAATTAGTCATGATTTAAATAACATGCATTCAGTTTTAAAAATCCATCAACATTTTCTATTGCTATTAAATTTGTAAAACTCCTCTATGAAAATAATTCATGTAAAATATAATTACTAATATAGAAAAGAATGGAAAATGTTCAATAATATATGCACGTTATTTGAAATGCCGTTTTTGAGTCAGAAAGCGGGGAGGACATTCTGACATATGACGAACAAGGTGCATTGGACAAAAAAGGTTGAGAGCCACTAGTCTACGAAGATTTGTTTAGACTGGTCTCCTTATCTTGGCTGCGATAATCATTATATTTCACCTTTTTTCACTCGGAGGCTATTCATGTATTAGTCGGGTTTGCTAATTTTCTAGGAATTTCGAACAGAACTTTTTATCAGTCTACGGAACTAGATTGTTTTATTCCACAGTAGGTACTAGAGAATATATCGTATCAATTACAGTTGAAAAGTAGCTCTTCGTCATATTCTGCGTCCCATGTCTCTTCAGGGAGTTGTCAATCATGGCTCTCCACAATTTCCTGTTCTATGTAATTCTTAATCAATTTTGCCATCTCCCCATAACCCTGCTATGCCAACCATTACTTTAAGCTCGCCAGGGTATACGTTATTTTCTTCTATCTCTCCTACCTTCAAATTGTCCTGTGGGTATCAGATATTCTAAGCCATCCTTTCTCGTTATGTACCCTAAACATTGCAGCTGTCTCTTCTTGGTGTAAAGTACAAGTGTTCTTTTTTGCTGCTATTGTCCCTAGAACTTCATCATTGCTCACATTCTCGATCCTTGGTATTCTCAGCATATCTTATGTAGAACCACATCTTTATTGTTTCAAGTCTCTTCTTCATATATGAGGAGACTTTCCAGCATTCGCTCCCACGTAAAAGGACTAATTTAACTCGAAATGATTAACTCTTACGAAATATACTCTGTACCAAATGCGTCAAGTCAACTATTATGTATTATAACGATTAAGTTCATTATTATTATTATTATTATTATTATTATTATTATTATTATTCATTGAGTTTTCACAAATCTGATCTCTTACATAGAAACCAAGTAAAGCTACGTCTTTTTTCATTTACTTATAGTTCACCAATACAAGGCTCAAATACCACTAGAGATAGAGAGTTACTGAGTAATATTGCTTTAAGAGTGGGATGGAAGAAATGCATATTATAAGGATATGTAGCATATATATCGGTTGATCCTGATCCTGAAGAGACCAACATTGTAGCTCTCAGGGAAGCATCTTCTATCTTTTCGGGAGTCTGTTCCACAAAGTAACTGTTCCGGGGGAAGAAGTTGTCTGAGTGGAACATGATCCTCATCAAAGGAATAGGAAGGGAAATGGAATGCTTTGCTACCATGAACATACCATGGCCGGTCTTGGCTGTGAAGCTCTTAGCTGGTGGAACTAAGGAATGTAACTCACGTCGAAGCATCTGGTCTAGTAACAGTGGTAGATTAGTGAGGGGCTAGCAACGTTTCGTCTATCGCAGGGTGGATAATAATTCATCAGTCACAAACGCGTAAGCGCCTTTGAACTCTGTCCATGGTGGACAGTGAGGATTAGCCAGCTCCAACCCAGATATGGCAGCAATACTCGAATGTCGTTGTTTGATATGCCTTTTATAAAGATTGAGCATACTAGCAGGAGTTAGGTATTTTTGGAGCATTTCAAGAAACTGGCCATTCTTCCAGCATCTTTTTTTGAGAAAGAAGAAGTGAGAATGTAAACATACATATAAGGAGGTGTAGGATAGATATCGGTTCTCTGATCCTGCAGGAATATACACATTCCATTTGAGATCGGCAGTAAGCTTTAAACCCAGTGGGTGTTCGAGGCAAGGAGCCTCTTGGTGGGTTTTTTACAATCATCAGGATCGGTGACAGGGTTTAGAGTTTGTTCGGTGGTGACGAAATATTACGTGTTTAGTTTTGGGTGTATTGGATGCTACTAGCCAGTCGTTTTAGTCCAGCATTGCAGTCTTCCCAGCATTCCCCTCTTGCATTCCTTTTCAGTAATGCTGTCGTTGAAAATGGCCACGATTATTTCTCGAACTTCTAGCTCTTGCAAAACGTTTGCGTTAGATTCTTCAAATGTATTCGTTTTCCTCCAGCAACGACTGGCACTACTTTCAATTTCTCTAACTGCTTCATTTTCCCTAACTTTTTCAGTTCTCTGAGGAGGTTCAGATATAGCTCTTCACTGTCTTTAAGTTTTAATACAGTTTGCTTCAACAGCAAAATGTAATGATTGATACGTTTTTTCCCTCTTTGCTCATCATAATTAAATCCGGTTTTTTAGCCTAGAGTAGGCGATCCTTTTGAATCTCAAAGTCTCAGAGAATTTTATATCATTTCTATAATTCCTGAAGACAGATACTGATTTGTGCATATGCCACTGATCTCTACAGCTTTGAACGCTCCCCGGTGGCTCAGTATTCGCCCCCTAATCATGACAGTCATCTTATAATCATGTTTATTAATTTTTGTTTTTGTTTTACCATCTGCCCCCAAGTTTCAACCAGAAACTTCAATAATCCGAAAGTCAATAGATTATGATTGTTGATATATCATCACCGTCATCATCATCATCAGCTTGTCTTTTGTAATCATAATGGCGTAACTGAATACAGAAGTCGCACTAACTCTTTTCCACCACGTTCTATTAACGGCAGCCATCATCAATTCTGGTACAGCCATACCTGTCCATTGCTTGACATTATCCAACCAGTTTTTGCGTTGGCGTCCTCTCCTACGTCCTTCTTCAATGGTGCCTTGCATGATAGTCTTAAACAGCCCTTAGTGACTTGTAATGTATCGAAACCACGCCATTTTTCTCCGTTTGACAGTGGTGAGAAGAGTTTCCTTGTATCCCACAAAACTTCAAACCCTTTTCTGTACAAACTCATTTTTTTTGTTCCCAATAGAAAATGCCAAGTATTTTTCTTATGCGTTTGTTCTAAAATTCTTCGATCCATCTCTCTGTATCTGCCAACAGTGTCCATGTTTCACATCCATATAGGGAAAGGAAGACTACCACCGATTTGTATAGTCTATACTCTGTTTGAAAGTTGATTTTGCTCCTCCATATTCTTGTCAATTTGGCCATCGCTGCCATGACTGCAGAAATCCGTGTGCGGATTTCCGAGTTGTACGTACCATCTTTAGACAAGATTGCCCCTAATTATTTAAAACTTGACACTTGCTCCAGTGAATTCCCATTGTTGATACAATTGGTTGGATATTTAGATAACATTATCAGCATCCTTTTCTTTCATTTTATTTGAATGTGTACAATAGTTTAAACCTTTATTGAAATGTGTATGTGTATATACAGATAAAATTTATGTAGTTTTAATACGTATTAACAGATTAAACGGAGAGTGTCAAAAAATTAATTTAAGCCACGGGTGTAAATTCAATAAAATCATAGAACACTACATTCAAAATATGAAAGAGAAATCATTTGCAGTATTTCTGAGAATACATTTTTTAAAAATCATTTCACCCCCAGCAAAGTGGGAATGCCACTAGTATACAGGGGTTACAGGGAATGAAAGGGAAACAGAAGATTGGGGAAAGGACAAAAGATGAACGGGATTCAAGAAGACAGAAGATGGCGATTGACATTGCATTTAAATTATTGAAGATTGTAGTTATCACAGAAGAAAACGGGAGTTTCACATGTGGGAAGTACGAGAAAAGAAACCGTTGGAGTAGAAATGGCGGTTGCAGTAAAGCGGTGAGATTTAGATGCCGATCTAGATTCCGCTTAAATTCATGGGAATGTGCGCTCTACAGAAGGATGCTGAGAATACCATAGACCGAACGTGTGAGCAACGACGAAATTTTAGAGAAAATGGATGCAAAAAGGACACTCATACTTAACGTCAGAATGTGACAGTTGAAATATCTTGTGCACATAATGAGGAAAGAGGGCTTAGAAAATATGATACTCACAGGGCATACTGAAGATAAAAGGACAGAAGAAAGAAAGCAACGCATATCCTACCTAATGAGCTTGTGTAAATTGGCAGAACAGGAATTAAGAGAGTTAAAAAGAAAAAAAACTTTACTAAGATCTACAGAGAACAGAAACTTCTGGAGAGCCATGATCGCCAACGTCCTGAAGGGACACGGTGCATAGAAGAAGAATAGGTTCTTAAAATATTCCTCCGTAACCTGTCACATTGATAAAAATATTCCTGAGTATGTGCGAAAAACTCATGAGTGTATGCATTTGTATTTCAGCCAACTTGTGTTCGCTTCTTATTTGCACTTGATGCGGCATTCACACTGGATCGGTTGAGCCGACTCCGTAAAACAAATTCGCCGTATCCCGAACGAAAGCTGACCACTGGTCGTATTCATTTGAAAATTCATAGTAGGAGTTTCAGTGGTAATTTGGATTAACAAACGACTCCACCTCACGCCGTCGCATGTATAAATGTTTTAGGATAGTGCCATCCGAGTAGTGATTCGCTTAGAGAGAGGAAACTTCGCTTTACACATCTAACCCAATTCAGTGACACCGGGGTCGTGACGGGGACACATGAGAGGAAATTTGACCGGCAGAGGTGGGACACGTGGTCATGAGGTGATCACGTGTCTCACCTCTGCTCTGTATTTTGAGCTTCTTTGTAAGCCAGCAGGAGCTCGTCCCCACAGTCCTGCTCAGGCATAAAGACCCTTCGATCCCTCACTAGGTATTTGAGAAACATGATTTTTCATATTTTCGGTGTGGTACCTAGTGCACCAATAACAATTATTATTATTATTATTATTATTATTATTATTATTATTATTATTATTATTATTAATAAAGAGAAGAGTGCATTTTAAGAAAAGAAAAACACAGTGTTTGACAATGTTCAACAATATTTCGACAGTATGTCTGTCTTCTTCAAGTTATGCTTAAAGGTATGGAAGTATAAACATCTACATGGGACTTTAAAAGTCTTATTATTTATTCACCAAAAAGGTACAAATGTGCCACGAGGGCTAAAAATAGGGGTGGGGAAAAGACTGGTCTTCTCTAGTCCTATCTCAAAACTAACTAGTCTCATTCTTTGACCCATTCGTACTTACAATATTCCTTTCACCATAACAACGCTTTTACTCCTTGCTGTCACACCACAATCACCAAAATACCACATTTTCTCTATGAGAAAGCCCTAACATGAAATTTTTATTTACACAATTATCGAGGGATAGGGGAAACAATCATAAACCCAATGATTATATACAATGAAAAGTCTTTGTACAAACGTCGCTTGTCTTGAGAAAACGGCAGTATTGTTAATGAACGCGTCAAAACGAATGAAACACAACCAACGTGAAGGCATGCAACGGAAACGTGCTTAATATGATGGTGATCGTGCTCATCTTGGAATTTTCCGTTAGTTGATAAGTTAGAAAAAGGAATTAATCAAACAGCTTTGTATAAATCTTACGGAACTCTCCTGTCATTGTGTTCATTCCACGGGGCTGGAAGTTCGTAGTAGTAAACTAATAATGGGAATAAACAGAAGGACAAGAGAGTTCCATAAGATTTATACAAAGTTGTTTTAACGCATTGATTACCACGACAGCCATTTTCTCAAGACAAAGCGACGTTTGTACAAAGACTAATATTTTTTGTAGATTTTTTTTCTCACTTTTTAAACATAACTTGATGAAGGCAGACATACTGTCGAAATATTGTTAAACATTGTCAAACACTTCTTAAATTGAGCTTTTAATAATATTAATAATAATAATAATTAATTATTATTATTATTATTATTATTATTATTATTATTATTATTTCTTTAGATTTATATTCTATATACAATTCTTTCCGGTTTCCTAACCAGAAATCTAAGGTCAGAAATGGCTTCATAACATTTTCCACTGATCGTAAAAAACATCGAAACAAAAATAAACTAAGATCACACATATTTTACATAGATAAAGCTTTTCGTAATGTCTGAGACGTACTTGTGAGTGCATTTTTTTTGTATTTCCCCAAGGCATGGGCTACATGGTGTCCCCTCAATGAGTCTCTCGGAATCTTTTTCCAATCAGTCCGAGAACTTCAACTACAAATGAAATTATTGATGTCCTCATGTACCACATCCCTGAGATGTCCACCCCAAGATCCTTGCATTTCGATTGTTTTTAGAAGATGTTCAAAGATACATTACAATCTGAAGGGACTGCTATGTCAATAAGAAAGCACATTCTGTTTTGTTTTTTGTTTTTTTATTGTCTTGGATCACGATATCTGGGCGATTAGCTTTGATTGTTCTGTCAGTGTGTATTGTAAAGTCCCCTAAAATTATTAGACGTATTATCTCTGAAACTGATTTCGTCCAGTATCTTTCCCGTTAAAGTTGCCTGTCTTCCAGTGCCGATATTGGCACACGCTATCATACCGAGTTTTATATCCAGTGGCTGCTAACACCGTGCAACCTGATACAAGTTGGTTATTTCTGGATATTTATTCTAATACAATTTTTCAGTATGTGTGCTTGGTAATTTCTAGTTGGCAAACATTGGTCATATGAAGCAAGAATAAAAGCTTCGGTTTTTAACCCTGCACTACATAATCAATGATGGGTATTGGGTTTGTCTAAACCAGCTTATTTGGTACGGGCAGGCTATTGACCATGAATAGGTTTATCTTATCATCGTTTCTGCATTTGGCACATTGCATTTGCATTTGCTTTCTTTTTTAGGTTCTTTGCCGATGCAGTAATTTTATTATGGTTTATTTGCACTTCTTCACCAACTTGAAATTCCCTTTTGAATTTCTTGGCTTCCGTTATTACTGAATAAAGTTTTTTTTTTTTCATGTTCTTTGACACAGATCATCATCCAGTTTTTTGTAGTTTTCAGCTATCTTAAAACCGATTGATATCGTTTTGTAGGACAGTTCTAGTTGAACTAGTCCTTTGCCTCCTTTAGATTTGGCCACATATATCAGACCAGTGTTATGGTGTCCTCCCCTTTTTTCATATAAGTGGACTCGACCAGAGTGTTACTTGGACTGCTGCTGTTAAATACCCGGAGTCAGTCAGAATATAGAGTGAGAGAGAGCAGAGATTGTGATTGAGTTGGAGGTAGAGTAATAGTGTGAGCTAACCGCTTGTAGAAGTCAGTAACAAACACGTAGACTCTAAGGAAGTCCTACTTCGAGATATATATATATATATATATATATATATATATATATATATATATATATATATATATATATATATATATATATATTTATTACTACTAACCGCGTTGCTAGATTTACTAACAGTATTACCCATTGTATTATTGTGTAAATACATTTAATTTCTTATCTTTAATTCCTGCTTTTGTCATTCATTGGAGATTGAATTTCATCTCGGAATCCACAACACTTAGGATGATGCATGCGATGGCAAGTGAGAAGCTTTCACGTTTTGACGTCCATTCGTTTAATGTCAGCCATGGCCCAATTAGGGATGTTGATATGTACTGCAACACAGAAACAGCCAAAGTGTTTAAGAGTGATATTCTGTTTTGTGAATTCAACATGGTATTCAATACCAGACGCACATTCTTTCTTTCTTTCTCCTTCATTTGGGTATGCTGTATTACAGATACATCATCACTTGTAAAGAAGGATCGTCATGGAAATAGTCGTACTCGGAAATGAGCTGACTTTTCCACATCCATCGCTTTCTCTCTCTCTCTCTCTCTCTCTCTATATATATATATATATATATATATATATATATAGTCATCCACAGAGACTGTTTCACAGCTCTTCAGTGTAGCTAGACGTCCGATTGCTTCAAGCTGGGATTCAAGCCCCGACTGATTTGACATCAGTCGGATATCTTATCTCCAGGCTATCGTCGCAAAGCAGAAAGGAAGGTAATTTAAACGTTTTTTTTTTCTGTACAAATACGCCAGCGGCTCGGAGAACTCAATTCATACTCAAAGTGTAATGCTTAATAGCAGTAGGAGTCGCTTTTTAAAAAAAAAACATCCTTTCCCTAGAGAGCTCAACCGGATTTCCGGGAGCAAATATATATATATATATATATATATATATATATATATATATATATATTTATTTATTTAAAAATATGATTCCAACACGCTACATAAGAGGTCTCATGTTTCAAAACAAGAGCCGAAAACTTCAATATAATCATTTGAATTGAATTAAAGTAAGCTCTGTTCTATCTTCAAGCGAATTTTTTTTTTTTTTGGAATAACTTATTTCTGAAATTTACGTGTTTTAATAGCATATTCATTATTGAAATCAAAATTACTATGGTAACGGCTAGAGCGATTGTTTAAATAAAAAGTGGTGTAGGTGTTAATAATTTGTATCAGTATAGAGTTACATTCACAGATGTCAAGTCAGGGTAAAGTTGGGGTATCTAAATTTAAAACGGAAGATGATTTCGCCTAGTCTGGTTTACGTGTCTATGGAGATTTATTTATTTTTTTATTTTATTTTTTTCTGAAAGGGTTTTATATTGAAGTTTTCGGCTCTTGTTTTGAAACATGAGACCTCTTATGTAGCGTGTTGGAATCATATTTTTAAAATAAATAATTATATTTATGCTCTACTTTTGTATCGAGCACTATCTTTTAAAAATAATAACTAAAATACTAAAGAACTTTGGATTATTTACCTAACCAGTTCTTTCCTATTTTCTATATATGTTCACACACACACACACACACACACACACACACATATATATATATATGTGTGTGTGTGTGTGTGTGTGTGTGTGTGTTGGATACGGCAGGCGAGTTGTTCAAATCATAAAATAATCATTAAACAATAGGGCTAGTTGCCAATGTTTTACAAAGTAATCACTATATTCTAACTGTAAGCTGTACATAAAAATGTTAAGTAGACTAGTGTTATTAAGATTTTCTTATCAGTCACAGTTACTTAAACGCGCCCACGTGCATAAACACACATACACGCGTATATATATATATATATATATATATATATATATATATATATATAATATATATATATATATATATTAGCTTGAAAGCCGCCATATCAGGCGGCACTTAACTTAGCTCCTGCGAATGGGTTTTGAAGGGGCCTTCGGCCCAACAATGACACTTCATGCAGTACATATTAGTGCATGAATACATATTAAATTTTATTAAAATTCAACAATATTTTTTCTAACAATTAACAGTTTTCATCAAAACAACGATACAATTTGTTCATTTAGAACGTATTGCAAAGGTGCATGTTAAACAATGGTTTTCTCATTCGGGGTCAGTAGAAATAGCTTGTTTCTATTCCCAACACTTGATCAATCAAGATAAACCTGGCCGTGTGAAAAGTAGGGTTTCATCAGATGAAGTCCAGTTACTTTTAATGATTGTCATTGGGACGTTTTGATTGGCATTGAATAGCTCACTCTCACTGGAAACTGAAGTCTTTTGAACTCAAAAGGAAAATCTGGAGGAATTATGGGGATTCTTGGAATTATAACTATTCCTTCCTGGAATAGTATGGATCTCTGCTTCCAAGAGATTAGGAAGCATCTTCTTGACAATTAACCTTGTTCCATTACAAAGTTTTGGAGGACCCAGATTTTTTATAGCATAACTGGCACATATTCTTTTAGTTCCAGTTTGTGTGATGACATTCCAGGAGGATTCAATGAGTTCAGGAACTCTATTGAACAATTCACTGCCTGCTCTTGTTCAACCACAATGTCAATGGAAAAATACTTCATGCTTTCTTTTGGAATATCTTGGAGAAGTTTCCAGTTAATGCTATCCATAGTTTAATTCTTGGGAGGTAATATGGAAATCTCCCCAAACAAGTTTGAATCCATGAAATGGTGTTTAATGTTTGAATAAACATGGTTAATCAATTCTTGGATACTTCAGACTGAAACTCCACAACCATTTGGGAGTGAAATCTTTCCATTTTGGTCTATTTTTGATGGTTCCATTGCCAAGCTGCAACAGCAAAGCAGCAAATCTTCCTTCTTCAAAGTCACCCGTGATTCTAACTCTTTGAACATGGCTCCAGATGTAAGAATTCTTCAGGCAAGCATTGATTTCATCAGCTCCAGTTCTTCTTGTAATGACTGGTAATTTTTGTCTAAAATTCCCAGAGAGTAGCACAGTGATTGATATTTCCCATGATTTTTTTTAATTATGTCTAATATCTTTGAGTATTTTGTTCAGAGCCTCAAATGCCATGGGTACATTCATCCCAAAGAACAAAGATTTTTTACCGCCAGTAGCTTAGCCAAGTTGGTTCCTCTTTTGATGTTTCAAATAGGGGTTTTATTGTAGTTCAAATCCAATGGATGATTGAAGGTGCTGTGTGCTGTACGTCCCCCAGAAAAGAGGGTAGCAGCAATTCCAAATGATGCTACGGCTAGAGCTACGTTTCTTTGGCGTGTCACTGCAGATAAAAGAAGGTTAGATACAAAACTTTTACCAGTACTTCCAGGTGCATCCAAGAAGAAAATTGTTGTGGGTGATATCATCAAAGACCTTCCGATACTCTTGCTCTTGCTTTTGGTTCAACAGGGGCACATTGTTTTGAATACATTGCCACGGTTATGACATGTTGCATCCTGTTTCTCTCAAAATTACTCTGTTGATTTCTCCAGTGTCTCTGTTTGGATTTGGCAGACCACAATTGCTGTGATCCCTTTGAGCCAAGTTTATCACTTTGTCTTCAATTTCATAGAGAGCAAAATTTACAATCTGGGGATTCAATTAAAATCCTGTATGAGCAAGTCATATTTAAAGATGAGATATTTAGAAGTTAGAGAGTTGTGTCCCTTTAATTGAAAAAGTGTGACACAGACATTTTCGCATTTATTATATAGATGAAGGAGATATTAAAAGTTAGAGAGCTGTGACCATTTAATTGAAAAAGTGTGACACACACAGACATTTTCGCATGTATTATATATATATATATATATATATATATATGTCTGTGTGTGTGTTTATATATATATGCGTATCTGTGTGTTTATATATATGTGTGTGCGTTTTTGTTTATATATATATATATATATTTGTGTGTTTTTATATATATATATGTGTGTGTGTGTGTTTATATATATATATATATATGTGTGTGTGTGTGTGTGTGCGTGTGTGTGTGTTTTCGAAAGTTACTAAACACTCTTTGTTTTTTATGAAAGACCTGCATGAATACTGCTGTCGATCACTATCATTCTTTTCACAGATTCGCGCGCTACAAGATCAAAAAATAATCAAATATCTTCTTTCGTAAAAGAAATGCTTTTTTTTGCATGAGAATAGAAAATTTAAAAATTCAAAGTAAGCAGTCAACTCATGACCTTTAAAAATAAACTAAATTAATAAATAAAATAAAGATAAAGAATGAATAAATAATTACATAAAAAAATCAGTAACAACAAAATACAGTTCGAGAATATTTTAGAAGGTTCTCGAATTCAAAATTTGAAACCATGACGTGGTTTAAATTTTTTGCA
>CAHIKZ030000504.1:187500-255000 GCA_903632075.3 Acanthosepion pharaonis | reverse complement strand
ATCAACGAATAGACTGTGATTTCCTTCGCGATGTTCAATGGAATGCTGTTTTTAATCTCCCCGTACGAAGAATATGCGTCTGAGGTCTCATCCTGGGTAAAATCTGGAATCGAGGCTTTCATCCCTGAAAGAAAATATAAAGTGAAATAACGTTCATCCCCTTGGTTCTCAGCTGCTATTGCCCACAGGAATCACTACTTCCATCTGCACCGAACCGATACGTCTGATTGAAAAAGAAGTATCTTTGTCTGTGTCTTTAATGAGTGAAAGCGTGTCCTCAACGAAGCAAAGTTACTCTTTGCTGAAAGAATGTAACAATGTACTGCGTCTCGCAAGTTTGGATCTAAAGATTATTGGCGGCTCTGCAAGGGCATGCTGAACAACATCAAACCCACAATACCTCCTTTATTCAATCAATTTGAGGTTCTGATTTCCTCAGCTGATAAGGCTGAATGCTTTGCTCAGAAAGTGGTGGGGACAGGATACCGGCCATTGTCCTGAAGAAATGTGCTCCTGAACGTGCTCCTGTCCTCTCCAAGCGTTGCAACTACTGCCTCACGGACTCTTGCTTTCCAGCATATTGGAAGTCCTCATCTGTTGTGCCTGTCTTTAAGAACTCTGGAGACCCTTCTGACCCATCTAACTACCGTTCTACTACTCTGCGGTAAAGTCTTCGAGACTTTAATTAGTTCTGAAGTGGTTAAGCACCTTACATCCCATGATCTGCTCTCTGACAAGCAATATGGTTTCCGCTTTGCCTGATCTAAGGCTGACGTTCATTAATTGAATTATTCTACCAAGAATTCACAATAACGGAGAAGCTCAAGCCATGGCTCTAGATATCTCTACAGATTTGATAGGGTTTGGCATTCCGGCTTTCTTCGTAAGCTTCAGGGATACGGTATTACAGGACGATTATTTGACTTAATGCAATCATTCCTGTTAAACCGTGAAATGAAGGTCGTGCTCTATCTTGGGTCATACACTGTTCCTGATCTTCATTAACGACTTTCCCGATGTCATCAGTTCCAAAGTTGGCATCTACGCAGACGACACTACTATTTACTTCTGTCTCAGTAGTAAATCTGGTATCGTTGGCAAAACTAACCTGGTCTCTGATCTCGAAAAGAGCATCCGATCTGTGATTGACTGGGTCAGGAAATGGCTTGTAAACTTTAAAGCTTCCAAAACGAAACTTCTCTCATTTACCCACCACAGAGAAACCTCCCTGCCTCCAATCAGAATGACTGGTGCCCAACTCCACGAGAGCGCTTCGCTGCAACTGCTAGGTCTCACGCTGTCTGCTGACATGAGCTGGAACAAATACATTAAATCAATAGCTTTATCTACCCGAGGGAAATTTGATTCTCTGTGTCGTGTCAGAAAGTTTTTACTTATCTGAATTCATCCTTCAAATCTATAAATCAACCTCCGCCCTTGCATGGAATACTACTGTCATATATAGTCCGGTACCCCCGCTGTACGTCATGAGGTCCTCGACAAAATCCAGAGACGGATATGCATTATGATGGGTCCTGATCTGGCGTCTCGGGTACAGTCACTTTCTCACAGACGTGCCGTGGCTTCCTTCTTTCTCGTCTACGAGTATTTTCAAGGCAACTGTTCCGATGAGCTACTTTCGGTAATTCCCAGACTGCATGAATTTAAGCGATCTACCAGTTTGAGATCTCTGTCCCACACTTTTATTGTCGAAACAGTTAAATGTAACCGTCTCTTCTACTCAAACAGCTTCTTCTCTCGCACTTCCCTTCTGTGCAACTCCCTTCCCCTTACTTGCTTCCATGATAGCTATACTCTTCAAATATGCAAGTGTAATGTCAATCGACATTTTCTGATATCTTGATCTTGTTCCCCGTCCTTCTCTTTATTTTTTTCCTCTAACACGCCTGTTCTCAACCGTCTGTAACCCCTTGCTTTCTAGTGACATTCCTGGCTTGGCTTGCTTGGGGAGAATGCTTAATATATATATATATATATATATATATATATATATATATATATATATATATATATATATATATATAAAATTATCGCCATGTTATATTTTTAATTTCGCGTTGTTTTTATTTTATTTATATCGGCCAGAAATTTTGGAAACGTTATGCTGTACTTTGTACTTCTTGGCATTCGCATAGGAAGCTCCAATACGAACATTTCAGAATATTTGGATGTTAATCTGATGATTGCAGAGAATTCCGGAAGAGATGCTTGATTCTAATGGTTATTACGAATTTAAAGCTAATCGGAAAAATCACTCTTATCGTTTTGATGAGAAACGAACTCCCGAATTTGTTGGTGAGGGCCTCAGACTCAAAACAGAGGCCTACATCCTGCTTTGAGAATGTTGTGCTACCCAGGCTCAAGAGTGTGGCTGGTGGAAGACCCTATGTCTGGCAACACGACTCTGCACCATATCACACCAGCAAGAGAAGCCAGCCATCGCTGTCAGACAATTTCTGCGATCACATCATTCTTTACATCTGGCCACCTAACTCGCTACTGTAACCCCCTTGATTATTATGTGTAGGACATATTTAAGCGACAGACCAACAAAACTTCTTGTAACAACAAAGATGAACTGATTATGGCAGCATTCACCATCTTAAACAAGGGAATTCGTCTGGAAGATTTGCATGAGATTCCCAAATCATCTGGTTGAAGGCAATGGGGATTTTATTGAATAAATTTACTCTTTAGTATTTCAAGATATTTTTGGGGTAATTTCCGTAACTATATCTGTTAAAATGAGATGCCAGTGTTATTTTCATTTCCCACTGAACATTTTTTGAAGGAATTTTACATTAGTGTGAGCGATCGTTGGCTCTTTAAGGAAAATAAATAGATAACAAATAAAATTTCAGAGTAGACGTTAGATGTATAGATTTAGAAGGAACCGGAATCCTAAGAAGAAACGAGGGATGCTCTCGCATTCGATAGTAGTAGTAGTAGTAGTAGTAGTAGTAGTAGTAATGTGGTCACAGTCTTTCGAGATGTATACGAAAGAAGCTTTAAAATAAAATAAAAAATATGTTAAAAACGAAAATACTTTTAATAGACCTTACTATCTTGATGCTCTTTTAAGACCCTGTCGTCGTGTTTCGACTTGTTATATAGATAATACTAGCACAGGCTGACTTCCGTCTAACAAAGACTGATAAGAAATAGTGCCAGTCCGTCAGCTTAGAGAGGTTATTCTCAGCAGCTGATACTATGTCCACAGTACTACATACGGTATGTATTATATGTGGTTGTATTTCATTATTTAGTAAAAACAGATTCTCCGACATCGAATTCGAAATCCTTCTGCAATAGTGGATATCACTTTCGCATCAACACTCTTAGAAAAGAACTGAATCCACCAGTGTTATTCCAACGCAAGTAATGTCACAACAAGGAGAAATTGGGTGAGTGCATGTAGAGTTATGATAGCGTTACAGCTGCCCAGGTAATGAACTTCTCTAGCCATTGACAACCTTGACATGAAATTCAATTTGTATTCGTACTATGAGTATTATCTTAATCTTTATATATAATTATTATTTAAATAGTGTGTGGTATCTTTAAGAGTGGAACAAGTGACAGCAAATCTCCCAAATTATTATTATTATTTATATTATTATTGTTTGTGTGTTATGTTTCCGATTTTGTATCCTGCCGGGCCCAAACTATGGTCCTTAGACCCAATAGGAGAATTGTCATTTAATTGACAACACTTTTCTTAGCATATGAGATGTTCCTAGCAGGACGATTTTCTGGGTGACTTGTATGTTGATGTTACCTGGGACACTGTTATTAACATTGTCCATTCCTTTTCTCACGAGGCCCAGTGCTCCGATTACTATTGATACAGTCTCAGTCTTCGTTCCCCACATCCTGTTTATCTCGATCTCCAGGTCCTTGTATTTGGACAATTTCTCGATAATTTTTATGGGGGAGTGTTTATCTGAGATGGAACTGCTATGTCAATAGGCATACACTTTATCATTATTTTATTTTCCTTAATTTCTGGTGTGTACACATTTCTTTCCAGCCCACAGACCTAAGGTTAGAAATGGCATCATGACATTTTCCACTGACCAATATAAAAAATTTTTTTAAAAAAACACATATTTTACATAGATAAAGCCCTTCATAAAATGTGGGCTGTCCTCGGGAGAACCATATTTTGTATTTCTTTAAGAAATGAGCTTCCAAGAATCCCTTCACTGAGTCTATTGGAATCATTTCCAACCAAACTGGGGGCTCCAACTACAACAGGGATTGTTGATGTTCCCATGTGCCACATTTTGGAGATTTCGATTTCAAGGTCCTTGTATATTGACATCTTTTTGAAGATCTTCAAAGATACATTCCAGTCTGCAGGGACTGCCATATCAATAAGAATCACTTTTTGTCTGCAGTCTCTAATAACAATGTCTGGGCGGTTAGTTTTGATTGGTCTGTCTGTCTGGATTGATGATGTTCTCACGGGATATATTGTGTTTATCATGAAAGAAAATTTCCTCAAATCTCGAGCAAGACATCCAATTTAGATTTGAATTAAATACAATATTTAAATTCTTTTAGCTCTTCACGCAAGATCAGGTTTTATAGACCTAAAGCCATATTTTTAACATTAATACAGTTCTGTAATTGAGCAAAAAAGTCATTTAGAGTTCTCAAAAATTAAAAATGTCCGTTTGATTATATTATGCGTGTTCACTGTACAGGCACAACATATAGTTCCTGGTTATTTTCCATTATTTCTGATTTCTTATGTCTTCTGTATACTGGTTCCATGATCTAATGTTTTACAATTAGACCAAATGAAAAACCATGTCTCAGATATGGATTTTCTTGCTTGGGTGGCGTGGTTAGTATCTTCTAGTTACTAAGAGAGTTTCTGGTTTTAACTGATAACATTTATTTAGATCTCCCGACCCAGTTCATCTGTACAGTTTTTAGTGTATCAGTGCCTCTATTCTATCATTCCTGTTTTTGCCATATCATTACGCTAGATTTCTCCGTTCAATTATCACGTGACTTAGCGACTCAAAACTTTCTCTGCATAATCTTGTTGTCAATGATGATTTTGTTGACATTCTTATAACAATTATCAGTATAAGTAACTTTCGATTCTTTTTTGTTTCTTTCGCTTTGAAACTATTTTTCCATATAATGAACAGACTGATTTTTTTTTTATTTGGCTCTTTTTGCCCTTTAACAAGAAAATCATCCATTGGGTAATGAGTTCGAATCCCATTCAAATTCATTACATCCACTTACGTGCTAATACCCTTATTAAAGGTATGAATCCTCTTCTATCCCTAGCTATTGGTAAATAGCAGGCAGACCGGGTTCTATAGCGTTGGATGGCAACTGGTCTACCGCAGAAGGAAAAAAATCTACCTCGCTGGTCATGTATCGAAAGATACATGATCGCCTAAGCGTGTATCACGCATGGCACATGACCGACTGACTGAACATTGAATAATGAGAAAATTCGTTGTTATGGCAAAATGTGGCATGTTTGGCGCCACTTGAAGTGAGCAAGCGTTTAGTTAATGGATTCATGAAATTTAAAGAATTACAACATTATTAAATTGAAATATAAAAACAATTATAAAATTATAAAGATAAAATTAATTAAATTATCAAAATAAAACTTGATAATCATATAAAATTCCGTTATGCACATTTGGTTATGTACGGCAAAACTCGCCAACTCGTAGAAATTCCAATATAATCGGCATATTTTTTTTTCATTGATTATAACGAGTATCTCCTTTTAGAATCTTGTGAATAGCAATCGCAACCAATTCATTTAACTGGAAACGGGATAAAATATTTTTTCAAGACAAAAACAGTAAATCAATCAGCATTTCTAAATTTTTCTAAAAACAAAAACGAGAGAAGCGTATCATTTCTTTTGCGAATTTAACAATCAATTTCCATTGTTTGTTCGATTCGTAGTGATTAAACGGTCGATGAAATCCGAAATAATTTCTAATTTATTTTTAATATTTTAACATTTAATTTTTTTTTTCTTTTAATTATCGAAATGAAAACCTCTCAATAAATTTGGAGTCAACGACGCTTCATTGGCGAAAACATAACACTCTCTTTTGCTTGCCATCGTAATATTATAGGATAATATATTCATATACTAATTTTAGGATGATTTAATAACAGTATCAGCTAGATGCGTCATTATTGTAAATAACAAAGCCTATAATAGCCTTCCACTCTCAGTATTGCTTGTCTTGATTGATAACCACATATAATCTCTTTCTATAATAAAATAAGTCGTTATTCCCTACTTTAATAAAACTGTTTACAACATGGTATAAAGTAAAATCAATAGCAATTTATTTAGATTATACTGCAATACAAAATGCAGTGTGATTTTATATATTGGGTCAAGACAAAAGTGTTTCTAAGTGAAATTCAAGGACAATATTTAGATATTTTAATAAAGATTTATTTCACCACATCTGTGTCAGTTTATTTATGCTTGACGTTCACAATCTTTGAGACAGCTTCATGATTCTACTTGGCCTGTTTCTGGATGATGAAAGTCGTTTTTATAAGCTTTCAGAGAATTGAAGTTCTTCCCATTAAGATAATTTTGTAGGGATTGCAATAAGTGATAATCTGAAGTTGCAAGGTCAGCTGAGTATGGCAGATATAGTAAGACACCGCAATCAAGTTACGCCCATTTCTACCAGATCTGAGAAGAGACGTGAGCTATGACGTTGTCCTAATTGAATACGATACCTTTTCGAACGGCCAATCTCAAACGCCTTTCATCGATTGCCGTCTTTAATCACTCGAACAGGTACAATTAGTTGTCGGAAATATCACATTCTTCGGATGTAGGCTAGTTTTGGGAATGGGCTACTGCAGCATATTTTTTGCTGCAATCTTTTGTAAACAATCCATTTTCGACGCCTGTGATCGTTCTTTTCAAAAACAGGTACTTTCGTTTGATCAGGGAATCGTACACGAAGATGCTACTCATTAATTATATTCCAATAGGGATGATCTGTTAGAGTGTCCATTCATTTTCACCTGGTTTCTTTATAAGCGCTATGAAGACCTTCCGGTATTTCGCCGCTGTTTATTTCATTTATCATTTCGCTAAACTTATCACTTCTAAGTTTGTTTAAGCCTGTTTACATGTCTGTTACAATCGCTATTTTATTCATCAAAAATCATAAAAAAGGGAAGTTAGTAGAAAGGAATTAATGCAACGAGGCTATTATATATATACTAGTTTATCCGTATCATAAAAATAGCGGAAACATCAAAGCAATTTTGCTGCTGCATTGGTTATAACGTCTCTATGCTTCGCAGAGTACTAAGAAGTAGAAAAACTTCGCTAAAAACATGGAAAAGAGTTCTAAACTGTTACGTGATATCAGTCCTCCTATATGGCAGTGACTGCTGGACAATCTCCTCAAAGATGAGATTAGAAGAAACAGAGACGTGGTTCTACAGAAGGATGCTGGGGATACCATGGACCGAACATGGGAGCAACAACAAAGTTTTGGAGAAAATGGAAGCAAAAATGAAACTTATACTTAACATCAAAAACAGACAGTTGAGGTTTCTGGAGCAAATTAGGAGGAAATCTGATACTCACAAGACAGATTGAAGGCAAGAGAGACAAAGGAAAACAGCGCATGTCATACTTGGTGAGCTTGAGTAAATGAATGGCGGAACAGGATTTAGAAGAAATAACAGCAAGACAAAATTTATTAAGAGCTACAAAGGACAGGAAATTGTGGAGAGCCATGATCACCTACGTCTTGAGGGGAAGCGGTATATGCAGAAGAAGATGAGTGCTCGACGTTTTGTATTGTCACGTAAGAACGTTTTCCGTTTTATAAGTTCATTAATAATGTGTAACTCAAGCTAAAGAGATATTCCGTTGTAATGGTAATGATGAAAATGACCGTTTCCATACAAGCAACTTTAGATATTCATTGACTGAACAGTCAGTGTTACCAACGGTTGAAATTCATAAAATATTTCTCTTAAAATAGTTTTTCAGAAAAATAGACTTCTCAAGTTCACTGTCATCGCTTTTTGTTTTTAATACTGATGGGAGTTTTATTTCTAAACATTTATTTAAGGTAATGAGATTTTGATTACGAGAAGTTTTATGCAACACGCGTCAACGTGTTGAAAATCTCACAGTATTTAGTATTGTTGAAGTTATCGCTAACATTTTTGTCGAGATTTACAAACTCTACGTTTCGTTCAATTTCGCAAACCAATTGATAAAATTTGAATAAGCGGATTTGTTTGGAAAATACTTTGACAAAAATCCTACTTTGTGGTTTAATGATTTCTTTAATTTTAGGACTTCATGGTAAACAATAGTTTTTAAGAAAATTTATTTTTTCTTTTTTTCCTTTATAACAGCGAAGTATGAATTCTTAGGATTTCTTACTCTTGAGCATGCAACATACAAATGGCCATGCGAAAATATTTCTTTCTGGAGCCAAATTCCAACATTTTGAAGCGTTTGGCCTTGTAATTTGTTTATAGTTCTCACAAGCACAGGGCGAACTGGAAACTGGATTTTTGTATATATAAAAACTTAAAGAAAAGATATGTAAAAAACAATATTGCATTTTTGTTGAGTATTTATTTTAATCAATAAATTGGTTTTAAAGTGATGGGGAGTAGTATATGTTAAACAATAAAACTTTTAATATTTCCCCCGAAAAATGAATGAAAATTCATTGTGCTAAGCTAAACATCCTACTAAAAGCAATTGTACTTTGTACCTTCTTATCTGTTAAAATTTCTCAAAATTTGCTTTCAATAGGTCAGTGTATGGCTATTATAGAGGGGTGTGACGGACGGACTAACGGAAGTCACGTAATTTTATATATAGATATCATTTTCCCTTCTAGATCCATGTGCTACTCATTTTTGTTGTTGAAGTCTTTAAAATGATATTGTCATTTGGTAACGCTCTTTAAGGTTCTGTAACGTCAGTTTATAGGATATGATGAATGAGCGTCATCTTTAAGACTTAAATGATTCATTCGCTTGAAATTATTTTTAATCATTGATAAATGGACATGGTAACAGGACAGGGTGTTTTAACTAAGACAGGCACAACATCGTCGTAGTATAAACCACAGATTGGCTTTTTTAGGTTCAAGTAACACAAATATGCCTGGTTGTCTACAACAAGGATTAGCTAGCTACTCTTAGCAGACAGTAAAACTTGGAAACGTGTAGCCAGATCTTGGCGGAGACTGGCTCATCAAATAAACCAAGCTGCAGTAAATACAAGGCAGACCAAAAATCGTACTGTCATTGGAAAAGAACGAGCACTTGTAAATCGGCAAATAGGTTATTGGCGTTGTACAATCTTCCATAATTCGACCAATAAAATGATATATTATCATATGCGAAATCCTTTTGTTTATTAAATACGTGAGTCATAAGTAATTTCCGTTTTTGGGAACCAATTGTAATGACGAAATGTAACCGGCCCTTAAATATACCGTAACATGTAATGAAAAATGAATTATATACGACAATGGATTGACAAGGATAAATCTCTATAATCGTCACCAAAAACTGAGCTTCTTTGAAGAAAGGGAAGGTTGTGTATGTGGTAGGAATATTAGGATATAATTCATTCAGAATTCTTAAAACGCAATGAAATCCTAAATGCACATTTATTTGTCCAGCAGCTGCAACGTCGACAAAATTTGGGCCGAAAATCCCCTTGAACTCCTCAATAGTTGGCAATAAACTTTCTCTAATGAAAACCATATTCAAGAATTTGTCGATTTTTTAACATCCAAATCTGCGCAACTTTACACAAAACCTATCGAAAAGCTGCCCGATGTAGGACAACAATTCACTGGAAATAATAGTGAATATATAATTAAATAGTATGTAATTGTACTTCCTTTTTTTAAGAATAAACTTGACAAACGAAAACGGAACTTATTTATGACTCAACCTATACATATATTTGAATACTTTTTGATGACCCGTTGAATAATGGTTGACAAGATAGCCTAACAAATCATAACGAATATATAGGCAGTTCGATTCTCTCTACGTACCCCCATACCTGTAATTATGTAGTAGGCTAAAAATTTTATCTATTTTTAATAAATCTGCTTGTAAGTACATTCGATATCAAATCACAAGAATTTAGTATGTTATAATTAAAGGATTTTGATACACGTTCATCATTGAATAAATGTTTTGTGTGAGGTTTTTAAGATTTTGTCAGATCTGACTTAGTGTGACGTCTGGAGAATATTCGTTGAGGAGAATTAATTTACACTTAGATAGTCTGCTCCACTCATTCGACAAAAGACAATCAAACAGATCAGTTAATGAGAAAGAGAAAAAGAAATCACGCTAAGACTTAAATATAGAAATCATGAGGCATCTTATATCGAGCCAGAAGACAAACTGTAGGTGTAAATCGATGATTAAAATCGATTTTTTTGGCATTTATGCTTCTAAATTCTCTTGATAGACATGAACGGAAAGGTGTGTGTGCGTGTGTGGGGGGGGGAGATATATATAAAAATCAGTGCGGACATAGAAATCGTATTGTATAATAAAGGCAAACAGAGACGCTATATCGTCTACCAGCCTGCACATCCGAGAAAACTTATTAAAGAAAATGCATCCCCCCACCCGGGCAGGATTCGAATCTGCGTATTCTGTAAAAGCTGCTTGTTTTACGAAATAGAATACTATTTAAAACAATCGTGGCGTCTACTAAAATACCGGTAACCACTAAAAGATTTTTATTAAGTAATAAAAAAGTATGTCAGACTAAAAAATAAATCCATTAATTCTTTAGAAATTGCTTTGTTTACCTGTCGGGTGAAAAACTGAGCAATTATGACTTTCAAGAAAATCTGAACAAGTAACGTGCACTTTAAGGGCAAATAGGACCTTGCTTGATCGTGAAGCTCTTCGTAACTGACTGGTCAAAAAGGGTTGGATTAAATGATGGTTTCTTCTTCTTTAATAAGTTTTTTTCTCGAATTTTGAGGCTGGTAGACGAAATAAAATACTGTTTACAATAAACGGAGCGTCTACCCAAATACATCTATCCATTAAAAATAATATGTGTGTACTTTTGTATGTCTACATGTTTGCAACAGATTAAAATTGTATTTGCATGAGATTTTAGAGATTGAAATTGTATTTGCATACAACAAATAAGCATTTTTCTCTCGATATGAGGAAAACAGACATTATTTGCTTAGCAGATAAGTCACAGACACACATAGACACGCACACACACACACACACACACACACACACACACACACACAAACATACACATTGCCCTCAAGCATGAAACAGACTGTCGCCTCTCGATGTTGATCGCAGTGTTCACTTTTATATTGACATACTCACTATCCTTGATATTGAGCACTATTATACCTAAATATAGCATACCTTAAAATTATATTTTATCATTATATATATATATATATATATATATATATATATATATATATATATATATATTTGGTTGGATAGATGTGAGTTTGTGACCCTGGGTTTCAAGCGTGAAACCCAGGGTCACAAACTCACATCAATCCAACCAAATATGTTAGCTCTATCTCTGATATTGAACGCTTTCTAATAAGTACCGCGCATATAATATATAAATAATTATCCATATATATATTTATTTATATTTATATACACTTTTCACACACACACACACACACACACACACACACATATACATATATATATATATATATATATATATATATATATATATATATATATATATATATATGTGTGTGTGATGCAGTGTTTATGTATCTGTTCGTAAGAAGAGATTTCTGTATGGAGATGGGCAAATATCCAATCATCATGGAGGGTATTCTTCTGCTTGCGTAGTCTGAGGTATGCAGTAAAGTTTATATATATATATATATATATATATATATATATATATATATATATATATATATATATATATATATATATATATATATATATATATATATATATATATATATTCGGTAGATACGGCTCCACAGCCCAGGAAGCCAATCCATTTAGGGAAAGGCAAACCGTGATTTTAAACCTCATTTGCCTTGCAGCTATATGGACATGGAAAAGGTTATAGGAATAAACACGGACAGAAAACGCGGAGTGGAGCCCCGAAGGCAGTTGGCTGTCAACACTGAAAACTTACCGGCAACTCTGGCAGTCAAATCGCCACCCAATGACTCCGTTACTTCTCTATTTCCCTTGCATTTTTCTTCTTTTTGTCTTAAACTGAATTTCATTGATTCATTTCATATCAACATCTTTCTATCTCTTATCTCCTCTTGACTTTCCTCTTCTTACGAATCGAAGTAATTTTGAATATTTCTCTATTTCTCCTGTCTTCCTCTTTGTCTTTTTTTTATTGGTAATATCGTTAATTTCCAGACTTTTTCTCTTGACTTTACTTTTCTTTTTCTCTTCTTTTTCTTTCTCTTTCCCTTTCCTCCTATTTCCTTTTTATTAATTTCTCATCTTCTTTCCTTATATTAAATCCTTTTTATCTTTTATGGAAAATTTTCCAAAGAAGGAGAGTGAAGCAGTGTTTTATTAATGGTAATTCTGAATAAAACCGTTTACTTGATGGTAAATTGCCACCTGAAGAAACAGTAATTTAACGTTGAAACAAAATGTACAATATTGTAGTGAATATTTGCACGTTCTAATGTAACAATGCATATATTTATTGCTCTACTTTTGTATTGAGCCCTGTTTTAAATTAATGTTTTGAACGTTGAAATTTTATTCTTCGTTATTTTACATTTATATATATATATATATTGTTGTGTACGATACACCTAATTTACATAAGTGGAGTACCGACCATATAAATATGGGTTGGTACCGGAAGACCAGGGAGTAAGATAGTAGTTAGAAGAAGATCCAATCCAGAGACTCTGCCCGACTGCGATTTAGTCAACCCATTCTGCAGGAACAGTCTTCCCAAGAATATACCAAAACTAACTGTAAATATTGTGTACCTTTTCCTTGTTTCAATACATTTTGTTAACGTACATTTTGTGTTGTATTATTATTATTCCATGCTTATCCAAGTTTCAACATATATATATATATATATATATATATATATATATATATATATATATATATATATATATATATATTCGTTTGTGTAATGCAATGTTTATGTATCTGTTCGTAAGAAGAGATTTCTGTATGAAGATGGGCAAATATCCAATCATCGTAAGGGTATTCTTCTGCTTGCGTAGTCTGAGGTATGCGGTAAAGTTTTAAGCCTAACCATGATAACATTCCCCAAATTCTGATGTTTGGTCATTTTGTCACAATATTGTGAAGTTAGTCGAGTCGAAATCTCTTCAGCATCCCTCGAAAAATACGACACCATATTTTCCAGCGAAATGTTGTACAAAAGGAACTTTTATATTGCGATCATAAATGGTGTTTTGCTGGCAACTCTGGACTGGAGTTAAGCAAATCCATTCTTCCCACAGGTTATTCAATGCGCACGCGTAGTGTCGCACCTCAGCGCCGCTCTATTGGGGGGGGGGGTCCGAGTAATTTCGAAATTGCCTTTACTTTCTGATTTACACTCGCATATTTTTGGTTTCAGTACGTGAGAATGATCGCTAAAAACAATTCCTTCACAAATGTATAAACAAATCGAACAGATGCATGATAGGGTTACTTTCTAACCAATTCCGTTTGTTCGGTATTTTTACCAAGTACACTTAACTATGGCCGGTTACTGTACACACACACACACACACACACACACACACACATATATATATATATATATATATATATATATATATAATATTAATTTGTGACTAGCATGGATAATTACAAGGAGGATATTAAACCAAAGAGAGTTCAATGTAAATTTAAATTACAGATCACTATAATATAATTTATTTCATGAATATTTTTATATTCACCTCTTCAGACCGAAAGTTCTTAATAAATGTCATGAAAAGATGAATATAAAAATATTCACGAAATAAATTATAACCGAAATGGATCATTAATGTTTTTTCTTGATATATATATATATATATATATATATATATATATATATATATATATATATATATATATATATGTTTGTGTGTGTGTGTGTGTGAGCGCGCGCAGGAAGTGCGTATGATGGAGATCTTATCAGCTCTTCTCATATATAGATAGACAGATAGATAGATCGCTTGAGGAATGCATTTGATCATGAAACAGTCACGGCTGGATGTTGCCTCCAAGTCCACTTATATATATATATATATATATATATATATATATATATATATATATATATATATATATATGTATGTATGTATGTATTATTAAAAATCACTTGAAGCGTAAAATTCATCACACGCAAATGTCTTTTAATTTCCTATAATTGAAAAAAAATACCTGATTTCATAAAACGTAAGACATTATCCGAGTTTTCACATCGATTGATTAATTAAAAATTCAGAACTTTGATTTCAATAATGTCGTTTGTTCATTCTAAGTGAACCATAAACGTCAACTGAAGTCAGCATTTTTGTTTCCTTTTCGCAAAGTCACAGCCTTCAGCAATCAGGTTTGCCAATTTAAAATGAAAATGAGAACTGCTTGTAATTTAGCTTTTAAAAGTTGATCCAGATGGTAAGCACTGAAATTCATACGGAATACATTTAAATAATAGCATGAAATAAAATAAAAATGGAAAAAAGACGAATTGTGTGTGTTTATAGAAAGTTTTTCAGGGCGTCAACCAAGAAAAATACGTTATCCATATGTCGTCTTGGTGATGTTAAATCACTAATTGATATAATATTCCGCATGTAATAATTTTGCGAATGAGTGTTTCGTTTGATTTTTTATTTTCATTTATTTTTTTAAAAGTACAAACACAATTTATATCACGATATTTAATCAATAATTTTGGTTATTAGGCTATGAACTTATGGATAAATTCATGTATCAATAATTTTCGTTATTAAGCTATGAGCTTATTGATAAACTCATGTATCAATAATTTGGTTATTAGGCTATGAACTAATGGATAAATTCATGCATCAATAATTTTCGTTATTAAGCTATGAGCTTATTGATAAACTCATGTATCAATAATTTTGGTTATTAGGCTATGAACTTATGGATAAATTCATGTATCAATAATTTTCGTTATTAAGCTAAGCTTATTGATAAACTCATGTATCAATAATTTTGGTTATTAGGCTATGAACTTATGGATAAATTCATGTATAATTTTTCGTTATTAAGTTATTATGAGCTTATTGATAAACTCATGTATCAATAATTTTGGTTATTAAAACTTATGGATAAATTCATGTATCAATAATTTTCGTTATTAAGTTATTGATAAACTCATGTATCAATAATTTTTGCTATGAACTTATGGATAAATTCATGTATCAATAATTTTCGTTATTAAGCTATGAGCTTATTGATAAACTCATGTATCAATAATTTTTCGTTATTAGGCTATGAACTAATGGATAAATTCATGCATCAATAATTTTCGTTATTAAGCTATGAGCTTATTGATAAACTCATGTATCAATAATTTTGGTTATTAGGCTATGAACTTATGGATAAATTCATGTATCAATAATTTTCGTTATTAAGCTATGAGCTTATTGATAAACTCATGTATCAATAATTTTGGTTATTAGGCTATGAACTTATGGATAAATTCATGTATCAATAATTTTCGTTATTAAGCTATGAGCTTATTGATAAACTCATGTATCAATAATTTGGTTATTAGGCTATGAACTAATGGATAAATTCATGCATCAATAATTTTCGTTATTAAGCTATGAGCTTATTGATAAACTCATGTATCAATAATTTTGGTTATTAGGCTATGAACTTATGGATAAATTCATGTATCAATAATTTTCGTTATTAAGCTATGAGCTTATTGATAAACTCATGTATCAATAATTTTGGTTATTAGGCTATGAACTTATGGATAAATTCATGTATCAATAATTTTCGTTATTAATGAGCTTATTGATAAACTCATGTATCAATAATTTTGGTTATTAGGCTATGAACTTATGGATAAATTCATGTATCAATAATTTTCGTTATTAAAACTCATGCAATAATGAGCTTATTGATAAACTCATGTATCAATAATTTGGTTATTAGGCTATGAACTTATGGATAAATTCATGTATCAATAATTTTTCGTTATTAAGCTATGAGCTTATTGATAAACTCATGTATCAATAATTTTGGTTATTAGGCTATGAACTTATGGATAAATTCATGTATCAATAATTTTCGTTATTAAACTATGAGCTTATTGATAAACTCATGTATCAATAATTTTGGTTATTAATTCATGTATCAATAATTTTCGTTATTAAATTATGAGCTTATTTGATAAACTCATGTATCAATAATTTTGGTTATTAGGCTATGAACTATGGATAAATTCATGTATCAATAATTTTCGTTATTAAGCTATGAGCTTATTGATAAACTCATGTATCAATAATTTTGGTTATTAGGCTATGAACTTATGGATAAATTCATGTATCAATAATTTTCGTTATTAAGCTATGAACTTATTGATAAACTCATGTATCAATAATTTTGGTTATTAGGCTATGAACTTATGGATAAATTCATGTATCAATAATTTTCGTTATTAAGCTATGATTATTGATAAACTCATGTATCAATAATTTTGGTTATTAGGCTATGAACTTATGGATAAATTCATGTATCAATAATTTTTCGTTATTAAGCTATGAGCTTATTGATAAACTCATGTATCAATAATTTTGGTTATTAGGCTATGAACTTATGGATAAATTCATGTATCAATAATTTTCGTTATTAAATTTGATAAACATGTATCAATAATTTTGGTTATTATTAGGCTATGAACTTATGGATAAATTCATGTTAATTTTCGTTATTAAGCTATGAGCTTATTGATAAACTCATGTATCAATAATTTGGTTATTAGGCTATGAACTAATGGATAAATTCATGCATCAATAATTTTCGTTATTAAGCTATGAGCTTATTGATAAACTCATGTTATCAATAATTTTGGTTATTAGGCTATGAACTTATGGATAAATTCATGTATCAATAATTTTCGTTATTAAGCTATGAGCTTATTGATAAACTCATGTATCAATAATTTTGGTTATTAGGCTATGAACTTATGGATAAATTCATGTATCAATAATTTTCGTTATTAAGCTATGAGCTTATTGATAAACTCATGTATCAATAATTTGGTTATTAGGCTATGAACTAATGGATAAATTCATGCATCAATAATTTTCGTTATTAAGCTATGAGCTTATTGATAAACTCATGTATCAATAATTTTGGTTATTAGGCTATGAACTTATGGATAAATTCATGTATCAATAATTTTCGTTATTAAGCTATGAGCTTATTGATAAACTCATGTATCAATAATTTTGATTAAAACTTATGGATAAATCAAATAATTTTGATAAACTCATGTATCAATAATTTTTTGGTTATTAGGCTATGAACTTATGGATAAATTCATCAATAATTTTCGTTATTAAGCAATTGAAAACTTTTCAATAATTTGGTTATTAGGCTATGAACTTATTTCAAATAATTTTCGTTATTAAGCTATGATTGATAAACTCATGTATCAATAATTTTGGTTATTAGGCTATGAACTTATGGATAAATTCATGTATCAATAATTTTCGTTATTAAGCGAGCTTATTGATAAACTCATGTATCAATAATTTTGGTTATTAGGCTATGAACTTATGGATAAATTCATGTATCAATAATTTTCGTTATTATATGAGCTTTAAACTCATGTATCAATAATTTTGGTTATTAGGCTATGAACTTATGGATAAATTCATGTATCAATAATTTTCGTTATTAAGCTATGAGCTTATTGATAAACTCATGTATCAATAATTTTGGTTATTAGGCTATGAACTTATGGATAAATTCATGTATCAATAATTTTCGTTATTAAGCTATGAGCTTATTGATAAACTCATGTATCAATAATTTTGGTTATTAGGCTATGAACTTATGGATAAATTCATGTATCAATAATTTTCGTTATTAAGCTATGAACTTATTGATAAACTCATGTATCAATAATTTTGGTTATTAGGCTAAACTTATGGATAAATTCATGTATCAATAATTTTCGTTATTAAGCTATGGAGCTTATTGATAAACTCATGTATCAATAATTTTGGTTATTAGGCTATGAACTTATGGATAAATTCATGTATCAATAATTTTCGTTATTAAGCTATGAGCTTTGATTGTATAAATTAGGCTATGAACTTATGGATAAATTCGATCAATAATTTTCGTTATTAAGCTATGAGCATTTAAATATGCGACGATGTATTCTCGCCATTTAAATAATTAATCTCTCTATTTGTTTTTTGTATGAATGATTCATGATATATATATATATATATATATATATATATATATATATATATATATATATATATATAACAGTCAATTGAGTTGCAAAGTGGAAGAATTTTTCCTATAAAAGAACTTCATTTAGGGGACGAAACGTGTTACACAGATTTTTCAACTTCATTCAATTAAAAATATATAGAAATTGCGTAACATTGATAAGTAAATAAATGGCGTAATATCTAATTTTTAAACGGTGTTTCAAAATGACGATTGTTCCTTTGACACCACTATTACAGCATATACTTTTGATTTCCTCGGTAATTTTTATTGCTTTAAAAAGCGATAATAAGAATTTTAATAAAACCTAAGCAATTGAAGGTGGATTTGTACATTTACTTTATTGTCGAGAATTTACAAAAAAATGTTAAACACTATTTATTTATTAGATTAAAAAAAAATGTGTTTACGTAGTTATTTATATAATGGTAAAAGATAAATATTACATTGTAGTTATTTCACATATTTTGATAATTTGGTATTTTTTAGACACACACACATATATATATATATATATATATATATATATATATTGGTTGTATCAAAAGGCCATATAACCATATGTCCGCACATCCTTCGTTTTTGAGTTATTAAGTTTAAAATTTTACGGTAGACGCTGTTAAATGTACAATCCAAGTTACAATCTAAAAATACTTTTACAAACTTTGAAGGCGGCTTCCTGATACTAAAACATGCTAAAATGTCTATCTAAACATATTCCCAAAAGCCAAGGCCATTGTTGTACCTCTACACAGCAACAAATGTCCAAAATGTCCTCCGCTTGCTTCTACACACGCATGCACCAGTCAGATCATTGACTGGCGGACCCTTTCAAATACTCCCACACGGTGTCGAATGGTTTCGCAAGCCCCTATGACACGTTGGTGAATCCTAACTGCATTATTAATGTCTGCTGCATAAACCAATTGTTTTAGGTGGCCCCACAGATAAAAAAAACAACTGATTGAGGTCGGATTAACGTGTAGGCCATGGATCTAGTCCTCTCTTACCTACCCATCTTTCATGGTAGATGTCAGCCAGAGCATCGCAAACAATTTGACTAAAATGTGCTGGATGGCCATCCTGCATGAATTGCATACGTCTTCATATTAGCAGAAGTACATCCTCTAGCAGGTCTGGAAGAGTGTGAGAAATAAAGTTTCTGTAGACAGCTCCTGTAAGACATACTGGGAAAATTTATGGACCTACCAGACAGTCATCTACAATTCCAACCTACATACTAATGGTATACTGATGCTGGTGTCTAGCCTGTATTGTACCATGGGGATTCCGATCCTCCCACAAATGTTGCTTGTATAAATTTGACTGCCATGAATGGGTTCCCCTGTTTGTGTGGCATGGTGCAAAGTCCTGTTGCCAAGCACAGAGTCATCCAACAACTACCCTCTTGATCCAGGGCAGCATTACCTCCTTACGGCACTTGATGCAGGCCTCCGTGTTAAGTCTCACCAACAAATTCGGGAGTTCTTTTCTTATCAGAACGATCAGAGTGACTTTTCCGAGATGCCGTACCTTCGTGATCACCATTAGACTCATCCAACTCTTTCCAAATCCTTTGTACTCTCACCCGAACACTCTGAAGAGTTCGTATTGGAGCTTCCGGTGCAAACGCCAAGCAGTACAGCATGTCATTTCCTATGAAACTTGAATTAGAACCCTTACCAAGAGGCCTACGGTCGCACACATATCAATCGGCTTTATTCAGCGATTGATTAATATTGAATCATGTGAAGGAACAGCTGGCGAAATGCGGTCGAATGACAGAGGCTTACAGTCCATTATTAGTGAGCTTTTTCCTTTTTACGTTCTAATCATGGCTAAATCCGGCTAAATATAATTAAAATTGTTGACGAATCGGTATTTATTGTTTAGAGTACTAAATGATTTCTGTTTTTGGCTTAACAATTTTATTATTAAAAAAAAAGGGGTACAGTTAGCTTTTAATCTATTACATAGTGAATATAATTTGCAATGACTTTTTTTTTTTTGCCAATTCTCAGGCAGCTCTTCGATACCCTTCCAGAAAAATTCCGCAGGTATTGATGGAAAAAAGGTTTCAGACAAACTCTTGAATCTGGTTTTCATTAAAGAAATGTTTCCCTTTCAAATTGTTCGGCAGCGATCAAAAAAAGGCAATGATACGTTTGTGCCATTTTCGGCGAATTTGGCGAGTGGGGTAAAACAGAACAACTAGGTTTCATTTTTTTTCCACTTTTATTCTTGATGTAAGCGGCCTTGTGTTATCATTGAGGCTGACATGTTAAACTGCAGGTGTGCAAGTGTAAAACTGGGTTTCCGGTTCCTTCCGAAGTCTGCTTCAACTCTATACTCCTAACGCTTGTCCTTTTTTTTTTTTTTTTTTTAATACAACTCGACACAATAACCCTCTACTTGAGTGGCTCTTAGGCCTTGTACCGGGTAAATATTGGTAAAAAAAAAAAAAAAAAAAAAGTGTTACAGTTTTGGTCGAATAATATAATATTGTATCGATGAGTCTTGAAAGGATTGAAGGGGTCTCTTGACGAAGAGTTGCCGGAAGATATCTTTCGACGAAGTCTTCTTTGAAAATCTTCAGTAGATAATTGGTTGGGATATAGATGAAGCAGAAAAAGGGATGTAGGTAAAAACGTACATATCATAGCTGAAAAAAAGAAAGAAAAACAAAAGAAAGTGTGTGTAAAATCGCATTTTGTTCTTCATGTCAACCGAAAACGACGCATTTCAAGAAACGGCTAATTATTTGGGAGAAAATAGCATTGTTTAAGAATTGATTTTCCTTTTGCACAGTTGCGCACTGTCCTTACGGCGTATCTCGGAGCTCCTGTTTTCAAATTTACTCTGAATAAATAACATCTTATTAGAGAGTCTCTCTCATTTTGATTCGCTAATATACAAATACGTAGTCTTTTATCTGATGTTAAAAATATGATTTAATGGTTACACGAATAAAGAAGTCGACAGTTCACTTCGCACTATTAACCTCCAGAAAGGGAATAATTTACTTGGCATCACATATATGCCTAAATATCAAAAGCTGCTGGCGTCTTTTAGCTATGTTAGGCACTCTATCATAGGCGTTTGGGTAGCAACCCGGCTTCGTAAAATTTTACTTGCCACTGAAAAGGCACCGGGATCAATCTCTGTGATTCTTTATGAATCATTAGTAAGAGACAATTTAACTGTTTTCTGTCAGTTGTTATTTGTTATGAAAAGACTCCAACGAGTGCGCAGGGTCGCCTCGTCAGTGATGTTATGACTTGGGGGTCATGACAAGTTTCGGGTCTTGCAACATCATACTTGCTCACCCAAGAGACCCAACCGAAACAGTACTATTCCGGCAGACGATACTGAAGCAAAAACTACGCTGAGCACGTAACAAATGGACACATGAAGTAACTGCCACTGCTGATCTTTAAATTACAAGCGACTAATCATTAACGACCTACGTCACTTCCTCCTCAGCCAAGACGATACGAAAAGAGAATAGACAGCATGCACGTCTTTTTTTTTTTTTCATCTTAGGTCCACCACTCGGAAAGACCGACATTCCCAACGAACAGTTTGACAACAGGTAAGTAATGGCAAGAAAAGTTTCCTTTTCTATGAAGCGTTGCTTAAAAAAAAAAAAAAAAGACACATTCGTTGGTCATAGGAATTATGATCAGAAACGTTTCTTGCTTTCTTTTCCCACCATCACCATTTCATCTTTCCATTTCTTTCCTTTTCCTTTTACACTCCTCCTCTCTCCCCTCCCGGATAGGAAAAAAAAAAAGAAAAAAACACGAGGAAAATCATGACGGCGTCGTTGAAAAGGTCATTATAAAAGAAAGAAAGAAAAATAAAACCTCAAATCAAACAGCAACGTTGGTCATCTCTCTACCTTTCCTTTTTTCTTTCCTCCTTCTTTCCTCCTTCTTTCTCAACTTCACCTCAACGCCGACCAATCGCCGTCGTAGAGTTCCATTTAATTAGCTCCCCGTTTTTTTAAATCGCCTTTCACTCAATCTCAGACACCACGAAAAATAGCTACAAGCTTTACCATGAAATATTTCAGAGATGCATTTTTTTAAAATAGCATGTCCCTTCAGGGCATTGGTGATCACAACTCTCACCTTTCTTTATTATCTTCGAATTGTCATGAATTCTTTGGAAAAATTGTGAAGTGGTTCCTCGTTTTTTTTTGTCTTTCTCTACGGTTTGGAATTCATAGTTTTCCTTCTCTAAGATTGATTTCCCCCCAGATTGATTTAAAGCAAGAGAGTCCAGCTTATCTTGCTATTTAATCCACAGCTGAGGGTGAACAGATGGATTTATGCGTTTCCGCATTAGTGAGAAACTGAGCCCGACAGACACGACCGGAATTTGAACTCGGTTCGCCGACTCTACTTTCCTCGTCGATATACGTTACACTATCCTTGTCTTGCTTCTCTTTGTATTTTTGTGTACATGCTTGATTCGTTCTCTATCCGCATGCAGACGACTTGTTCCCAGAAGATGCTGGAGATTCCTCTAAAAATAAATCAAGATATTACTATATTCTTTATTCTTAATTCTCTTTGTATTTCTGTTGTATTCACTGAACCTTTTCACCGTGTTTAAGTTGTTGTTGCCAGCAAAGGTCTTAAACATATAAAAATTATATAATAATTCATAAAGAGAAAAAGTTTTTCTGAAGATGAGAAAAACATTTCAAACAAAAAAAAATAATAATTCTGTCCATTGAATGAATATCATTTCCCATTCAGGATCATTTCCCATCATTCTTCTTGCAAATAGCGTAAATATTATTACAAGAGTATTAATATGCTATAAGTCATAGGAGATTTCATAGTCACATAAAGACCTCTTTGTAAAAGAATACACAGGGATGCCTACAAATGGTTTTCATTCTTTTTCTTTTAAAGCTATCGGACATACAAATATGAAAGCTGACAAGAGGCTTACAGGATAACGTCATCAAACGTCTGTTGCGCACAATAAGCCGAGATTAGCCCAGGGATTTCTAACACATATTTATCATGGGATCACGCTTGCATACATGCGTAAACATCGTTATACATCTATGTATGTATGTGTATGTATGTGTGAAGTGGGCAATGAGGAAATCATTGTATTATCCTTCCAAGAAAAGTCGCGTACAGTTTTTTCTTTGTTTTTGAGGACCAGAAACCATAAACAGTCGTAACGAGTTTAGGAAAAATGCTTTTCGTTTTAAATGTAATTAACAAATAATAAAGAAAAAAAGAAACCATTCATTTTGTCTTCTTACAATTAATAGTCCTTTCTTCTCTCCTTCTTTTCCTATCTTGTCTAAAAGTAATTCCAGTTTCCTTTGCGAATTAGTCATCAACACAGTGTCATTCGTATGTCTTATTTTGTTAAGATTATATTCGTTGATAATAAATTCTGGGAGATGTTCTTCTTCTCTTGTTGCATAGGTTAAATAAATTCGTCTTAACCCTTCTTTCTAATATTTGCGTATTCATTGAAAAGGTTCTCAGCATAGTTGCAGTGTAAATCACTGATGGGCTCGATGGGTGTTGAACAAGCACAAATGTAATCAAAGTGGATCCTAGTAATATGAAAAAATTAGAACTAACCCACAAAAAATAGCTCGATGTATTTTATTTAGTTTATACAGAAAAAATATAATTAATAACGAAACAAATCCTTTTACCTCATATGGAGAATAGGCTATTTCGGCAGACGACAAAAGTAGTTGTCTATCTTTTTAATCCTGTAACTTTACAGATATGAACTTCATTTCATTCTACACCGCGGTTGAAAAGACAGACGACCACTTTCCTCGTCTGCGAAATAACCTATTCCCCATATGAGGTAAAAGGATTCGTTTGATTATATATATATATATATGTGTGTGTGTGTGTGTGTGTGTGAAAGTAGACATTGAAGTCAACACCCAGAGTCTAAATAGATTCGGGAGAAAACGCCTCTTTGTCTTAACCCTCTTTCTAATTTTTGTGTATTCATTGAACACATTCACTGTATGCAAGCTATTGCATACAGTGATCGCTTAAGAAATCATATAAAAATGATATAATTCATAAAGAGAAAAAAAAAATGGAAACTCGCTCTCTCGATGCGAAAGATATTTTAAAAATAATTTTTCCACTCAGAATCCTCTTCAATCATTCTTTTTGCGAATGGCGTAAATATTATTACAAGAGAATTAAGACAATACAAATTATGGGCGTTTTTATCGTCGCGTACCACCCTTTTGTAGAAAATGCGCGTAAGAGACGAACCTGGCGCTCTTTATGCTCGAGAGGATGTCAGATGTACAAATAGAAAAGTTTACTATAGACTTATTGACATGATGTCTCGTTATTAAGCCCCTGAAGCGTAAAGTAAGCTGAGAGGAAACCCCAATTTACTGGTGTGTGTGTGTATGTGTGCTTCTGTGTGTGTCTGTGTACGAAGCATTCTTTATCATGCAGTCTTCCCACAAAATTAGCATTCTTAGTACACGTGTACCTGATATTCTCATGTCGGGCGTAAATGCGGGTCGTTGTAACTCGATGTAGGCAATGCATTTTTAAAGTAAATTAATTTCTACCTATAATGTATTTCTATCTATACTTTTTGTATATGCCGCATGCATGTGTATGTGAATGAAAGATTTGTCCTAATTGTTTAACATCACCTATCCCTTATCATTTGCAGTACATTTTTATACTGAAATAATTTGTAATATATTTTTATATAATTAAATCGTCTGCAATGTATTTTATCAAAAAAAACATTTGCAATGTATTCTTTAATGAAATCATTTGCAATCTTTTTTTATGGTTAAGGCATTTACGATGCATTTTTATTCTAAAATCATTTGCAATGTTTCTTGTAATTGTACGATAAAGAGCCTATTACGTTTTATTGCTATTTCTAGAAGTTAAGGTTTCTCTTTAAAATATGCATATGAATCCAAGCTTAAATTTATCATTTAACATTTTTATGGAAATGTTTGGCTACCCTTTAAACGGTAACCACAAATAGCAACTTGACAAATATCAGAGACAATGGTACCTTGATGGTTTCGCCCTGATCAGTTTTCGAAATAGACTAATGAAGATTACGTATGTGGGAAGTAACAAGTAAATATATAGTGTAGCTGTGGTAGTATGGCAGTGACAGTTATGCGACACTGACAGAATTTAAACACCGTTCGACCGCGGAATGAGTTTTGATGGAGTCAAAAATGATAAGGCACTCAATGTCCGAGGTGGTATCTAATCTAGATTTTTCACAGACAGCATTAACAAAGATGTACAAGAAATATGTAATTGCTGATAACTGATAGCTGATCATGTGAAAACTGCAGCCAGCGAAAAATAACTAATTTCTGGTGATCAACGAAGAGGAACATGGTATCAATTCACATTCCATTTCAAAGCTGTTGCAGATCAACCCGTCAGTCAACGGAATGTACAGTATGCATTGTATTCGATTGCGATTCGCAATCATCAACCAACAAAGGCCTAGGTTAATGCACCTCACTAGGTCCAGTTAATATCTCCGTTGAGCCGTAGGAAATTGGCGCTACGTCACCAGATCAGACGAGTCAAGTTTCTACCTCTCTCTGGCAGACGGTTAAGTTAATATAACAATATGATTTCTTACACAACTTTAGAAGATAAAGAGATAATTTATTTTCTTTGAAGTCCACTTAGTTACCCGAGTTTCGTATGAATTTTGTCACCAGTCCATCTTTGAGTAAATTTAAGTGTCAATGTTTTAGGGGGATTATGTCTCCAGTCTTCCTTTGAATTGGGAAACATAAAAAATTTTAAATGATTTTAGATAGTCATAAAAGTAGTCCTTTGAAGATTTAACCACCTATGTGGCTTTGGGGTGGACTCAAATCTTCCGGAAGACAAGTGGATGGAGTGGGTGGGACCCCAGGATTAACCATATAAGCAGAAAGAGGCAAGAAGTCGAGAGAAAAGTGGGTCAACCCGTGAGAGAAGTAGGTGTGTGACCAGAGGAGTGAAAGCTGTCCAGAGGCCAGTGACAGAAGGACCAGTAGTGTGAAATCAGGAGTCGCCGAGCCCAGAGACCAGTGAAGATAGAAAAATGGCAACCCACCTCTCGAAGCTGAACGAAGGATCCTACGTTTAAATGAGTATTCCTGTTTTTGCTAGTTTCCAACCAGATAATCTTAAAAAGAAATTGTCTTCATTTTATTTGTTGAAAGCGATCACGGTCGAGAAGACAAACATGTGCCCATAACGAGTTGAGTGTATATGCTAATACACAAAACCTTGGATGCCATCACAAGTGCTGTGAACGACGGGTGTTCGGAGAACGTTGTCACAATTATGCCACGAATGGCGACACAATCTGTTGACGGGACCAGGATATAGACCCTGAGTCACCATGGAAATAATAAAAGGAAAAACGTAGAAGTGGAAAAGTAAAAGTGATCCGTGGTCTTTAAAAGAAAGGAAGAAAAAACAAAATAGAAATAAGAAAAAAAGGGAGGCTGCTGAGAAGGAAAGAAAAAAAAGATAATTTAGTTGAAAAAGAAAATAAAATAAGGCAGAAAAACGTTAAAAAAGCAGAACTTTGAAACTAAGAGAAAATAAATCGTTGAAAAAAAGTAAAAGAAAAGAAAGGAGAAGGAACTTTTTTTTGTTCGCAAACGTCAAGGAGAGTAAGACAGAAGAAGGGGAAAGCTGACGAATGAAGCACAAGAAAACTATTAATAAAGGCAAGAGTATCTTTTAATTTCCATCTGCCTCTGGCTAAATCTTGCAGGCCGTTTATATGCTCATTAGTGTGGCTAGACGTCCGGTTGCCTCTAGCTAGGATCGAAACCCGGCTGAATTGGCGTCAGTCGGAGAATCCACCCCTAAGCCGTTTGCGCACGACAGAGATACAGGTGAATTTAAGCGTAATTATTTTTAGACACACCAGTGACTGAGAGAACTCAATTCGTTTTATCGAAGAGTATTGCATTAGTGGTAGTAATAGTCAGTGTTTACAGACTCATAGTTTCTCCCCAACGAACTCAACCGAAATAATTTTTCAGGAGCATATATTGTCATCCACAGACAAACTGTTTCACTGTATCACAGCTCATCCGTGTGGCTAACGTCCGGTTACGTCTAGCTAGGATCGAAACCCGGCTGAATTGGCGTCAGTCAGAGAATCTACTCCTAATCCGTTAGCGCATGAAGGCGGATTTAATCGTATTTATTTTTAGATAAACACACCAGTGACTGAGAGATCTCGATTCGTTTGATCAATATACTTTTTTCTCTCCTCATATTACGGCGGTTTTTTTTCTTTCATTCTACTTCATTGTGTTACTAGTATTTTTTTCTGTTATAGAAATAGTAATATTTTTTTTTAATGTTTATTTAATTTTATATATAACGGTGGATAGAAAAAAAGTTCCAATATGAGCTCTGGTAAAAACATGGAATGATAACAGCAAAAAAATTGCAATATGTGCACTGGTAAAAATGGTTGCTGAAAACATTAGGTTTACAATAACCAGAAATTCATACACAGATGTCCTCAATAGCACAGTGGATAAAGGCGTTGGTTGGATCCCGTGACAGGAATACCCGGTTAAGGCAGTGGAGAACTTTCATATAACTGATAACTGACATCCATTAAACATGTCACGTGGAACTAGAACAGTCGACCCCAGTGAGGCCAGAAGAAGGCCAGAGCGTACAATGGCCAAAACGTTGTAATATATATGGCGACAAAGATGAGAACAACAATGTAAATAATGAACGATGGATAGAGTTACTATCTACAATGTTACTCACCCCGTTTCTAGAATGGTGGGAAGTAGTTAAAAAATTCTTATATCGGGAAAGCATTCAGAATTTCAGGCTTGGAAACTGTCAATTTAGCGTATGACTATGCCGATAGAAGCGTGTCCGAATACATAGGTATATACCTAGACGATAATCCTGAAGCTAGCTCGACCGATTTCTTTCAACAGCTCACCGCTCAATCTACAGAATATATCAGCAGACAGTAAGTTAATTAGAATTAGACAGAGCGAGAATTAGTTAACAGAGTGCTAAACTTGGCCAAAACAGCCTTTAAGGGCGCAGTATAGAGAGACGGGGAAGCTGTCCAATCACAACTAGAAGAGTACTATACGGATGCAATTACAAATACATTTGTAAGGACCGATGTAGCCAAGGCAGCTCCTAAAACACTTGCAGAAGCATTTACGGTGGCACAAAGGAGTCATAAATTGTTTGAGAGACTAGAGTCTTCCCAGAGGCACGTGCATGGGATGGGATGTCCCGTTAGGGAAAGAGAGACACTATCTCTCAATGTCAGGGAACAGTGGAGTCGTGGTCGAGCTGGTAGTAGTTGTAGTAATAGAGTCAGGGTTAGGGATTACTTTCAACGAGGATTTAGGAAAAGCGAGCTAGATGTTACAAGGCAGAAAATATTTCGGGCAGACGGAAGGGAGATAAAGCTATTGGGATTAATACACCTTTCTCTGTAGCGGTAGGAGGGGCAGTAACGATACAACAAATGTATACGGCACCTACCCTGAGTAGATCAATGGTACTAAGTAGGGACTGGCTTCAAAGTAATGAAGTGCAGATAAGCCTCAATACAGCACTTCCACTGCTTAAAATGGGGAAAACAAAAATACCTTTAGGAGAAAAGAAGGAAAAAAGAGCAGAGAAATAGACATAAAAGCTACCGGGATGTTATTCCACGCCCATGCACGGTCATCATTTGTAGTGGGAGGCTTCAGTTGAGGAACTAGGAGGGAGGAAAATACATCGGGTCGCCCAAATGGGTGAACCCCGTTTTGATGAGGGGTAACTAGCACTAGAGAAGTCCGTATTGGAAGCTACCAGTACAGGTTGTATCCCAGTAATGCCAGTTAACACTACTAATACAACAATAAGGGTTCACAAGGAAGAGAAAGTGATGGAGGCTATACCAGCTATTACCAAGTAGGAGGTAGAATGGACAGAAGATAGTAAAACTAAATATAAGGATTCCATAATTGGGTGTGGAGAGATATTAACTCCTACACCTACACAGAAAGAGAGTATCCTGCATTTTAAAGGGTGTTTCATTAAGACGGAGTATATATAAGGGTGTTTCATTAAGACGGATCAAAGTCCGTAGTAAATAAATCAGTGTTATTGGTGAAAAGTTATTTATTTCTCTATTGGATCATGTTATTTAAGTCATGACAATTATGTGTAAAATAACATCGCCCAAGTGTCCGCCAAACCTGAAAGAAAAAGAAAACATCATTAGACGCTTACACTTAATTCACATTAAAATCAGTCCTAGTTATTGGAACACCCTTTATTAGGGACGACCTTTCGAAGCTAAAGGAAGGATCCCACGTTTAAGTGAGAAATCGTATTGTTGCTACTTCCTAACCAGAGAGTCTTGAAAAGCAATTGTTTTCATTTTATTTGTTGAAGGCGATTAAGGCCGAGGAGACAAACCTGTGCACATAGCGAGTTTTGGGTGTATATTCAAATACACTTAACCTTGGATGTAGTACCGTGAGCGACGGACGATCGGAGAACATTGTCCCAATTACGCCACGAATGGCGTCATATTAATGTGGGAGGACACCGAATCAGGCCCTAGAACGAGATAGTCAGTAGACCATTGTAGTAGTAGTTGGTGACCCTGTAATGGTGTGGGGCATATTGCATGATTTTATTATAAAAATAAATTGCAAGTGCTTTTAATATAAAAATGCATTGCAAATTACTAAAGATAGAAATTTATTATAAATATATTAAAACTTTCATAAAATTCAATCATTTCAAATCGAGCGATTATATGGTAAAGCACTGCAAATGAATTTACTATAAAATGCATTGCGATTTATCACAGATTAGATTTATTAAAGAAATACATCAAAACATTCATGTATTCTATTCATTACATGTAGATTGACATAGCAAATACTGAAAACACAGATGAGATATCATTGGAAATATTTTGACTGTAAAAATGCAGTGCAAGTGATTTCACTATAAAATTGCAGTATAAATGATTTCACTATAAAAATACATTGCAAATAATTTAACTGTAAAAATGCAGTAAATTGGACGAGATATAGAATTTATTAAACAAATGCATCAAAAATTCCTTTCACTCTAATGATTACATATCGAGTGATGAAGTGATGAGAGAAGTACTTTAACTCAAGTTCATACGTATACACACAACCAAAAGAAACAAAGCTAGAATTATCTATCTATCTATCTATCTCTCTCTCTCTCTCTCTATATATATATATATATATATATATATATATATATATATATATGTTATATCTCGTGCAAGATATAATAAACAAAGTAAACCCGAGTGTTGGTTTTCAATATTAATTTTATAATCGGATGTAGGTATGTCAAAATACAGAGACAGAGTCGGGAGTATTCGTGTTAACAAACGAAGACCTTTTTCACTGTCCGCTGTGGTCGTACTTAATCGGCAACCAGTCCGTCCATTATCGTGAATGGGGAAGTTGGGTTATCTCATCACAACAATATATATAATTCTACCTTTGTTTCTTTCGTCCTGTTTGGAGGTTTCTGATGCTTTCTTTTTTTTCCATTTTTCCTCGGATGCCAATTTATTTGAAAATTGTGCTATCCAGGTTTTTTCATCCACCAAGTTAAATTAGATTTACATTATATATATATATATATATATATAGGCTATTTTGCGGATACCCTCTGGATTTGATAATTATTAAATTTCATATATTGTTTTTAGTTTAATTAACTAAGTAAGGATGCGGAAACTAGTTAAGCCATCAGTTCATGGTGTTAGATTCTTTAAAGAGAGAGTTGCCTAAAATTTGAAATCCCCCAAACCTAAGAGTACCATTAACCAACAAGGTAGATTAGTCAAAAAGTGCTAAAATTAAAAAAAAAAAAATTATGCCGTAACAGACTAATTTCGCCAGTATTATTATTATTATTGCATATATGATAATGACCTTCAGGAAGAGTAAGTCCCTCTGGCACGAAGTGAGCGAGAAAATTAGTTTTGTAAAAGGCATAAAACATCCTATTTTTGGCGATTTTTCGAAATCCAGAGCGTCGCTCCAAACCTTTAGGCGATAATGTACAATATCACTTCAGGTGGATGATCATGGATGGATGGATCTATCTATCTATCTATCTATCTATCTATCTATCTATCTATCTATCTATCTATGTACATGGATAGAAACTAAATTGAGCATAATTTTTAAATTGAATTTATTCACAGATATTATACATATTTTAAATTAGATAATTTTCTTTTGTATAGCGTCAAGTTATTCTAAATTTGTTCTTTCTTAAAGAGGTTATTGCATGACATAATCTAATTTGAAAATTACAGATGATTATGCGACATCTTTAATATATATATATATATATATATATATATATGTGTGTGTGTGTGTGTGTGTGTGTGTGTATTTCTAAATTAATTGAATTTAATAACATTGCCTCCTGATAAGTGGGTATCATCTATGAAACATTGAATTGGGTAGGTAAGTTTTGAACATTTTATTTTATTTCTTTATGACAACATGTAATGGATTAAATCCGACAAATATTTTAATATATTTTCTGTTTATCCGTTATTTTTATGGATAAAAGTAAATGCTCTATATTTAATTAAACAGTATTAATTACCTTTACCGGTCGGGATATTCGAGAAATTTCGCATAAAATATGCGCCCTCCGACAGGACTCGAACCCGTATCCAATGTGGAAACCGTCATTTAGAGTGACGGGCTTTTAATCGATTCAACTACAGAGAACTTCCTGTTTCGAAAAACTCAAATTACTGCTTATAAACACATACAGTTGACGACCTTTTCGATAATTCATTCCTGCTGAGAAATTTCTTGAATATTCAGGCTGGTAAATGTAATTTAATACTATTTAATTAAAAACAACATTTACTCAAATAAGATGTATCCATAAGAATAACGTATAAATAGAATATATATATATATATATATATATATATATATATATATATATATATATATATATATATATATATATATATATATATATATATATATATAATAATAATAATAATAATAATAATAATAATAATTTCAGCATTTGAAAATTGCTTCGGCATCAAATGAAACTCGGAGTTGTGCAATTAATGTAAGATATTATGTATATTTTTTAATATATATATTAAATGGCTCTGTTACTTAACATTGAGCATTGCTTTTTCTTACATTATACTGTATTTATATGTATTTGAATACGATAGCTCGCTATATTCACCCATTCGGTTATATATATATATTACACACACACACACACACACGTGCGCATATATATATATATATATATATATATATATATATATATAAGCGGACATTGAAATCAACACCCAGCGGCGATAGTCTGTTTCATGTTTATATGCAATCGTCAGGTTATCACCATCAGGCTTAATGATTGCGTATAATGTCGTCTCTGGATGTTGACTTCAATGTCTAATCTTATATTTACATACACTCTATCCTGATATTGAGCACTTCAACCCATAAATGTAGCATACCTTATAACTATATTTTTGTCATATATATATATATATATATATATATATATATATATATATATATATATATATGAGGAGGCACGGTTGAGTAGTGGACAGAGGCTCGGATTGAGTGCTAATACCACTGCGAAACGGTATTAATCCTCTTCTTCTCCCTCCAGCTATGGGTAAATAGCAGGACAGAATGGGTTCTATATAGCCATATATATATATATATATATATATATATATTGAATTTTTTAACAACATTGTTTCTTTATTTCATCGCCAGCAAGGCGATAATTCGACTGAGACTCAAGGGTGACACTGAGATAGAAAGAAAATGAAAAAAACATTAATGAAAAGAAAGAACAATAAAAGAACCGAATTCAGAATGATAAAAGATGGTCAGTGATGTTGCATTTAAATGTTTTGAAGATTGTATGCGACAGGGAAGTAAGAAAGCTGTAAAGCTTTCCATGGGTGGGACGTGAGAGAAAAGAACCTATTAGCATAGAACTTATGTTTACATCTAGCCATTTCAACAATAATGATGAGTTCAAATATATATATATATATATATATATATATATATATATATATATATATATATGAATGAAAGATAGAATAAAGAAGATTAGGAAACATTTATAATAAATTCAACATGTTTCGCTTTTATTTAAGCTTCATCAGAAGGTTTGGGAAATGAGTTATGAAAGAGATTTTTCGTACTTTGAATCCCGTGTGATGTGTTTTTCTCAGTCAGGTAGATCTCACATGTTTTTATCTTGTGGTATTAATGTCTTTAGCGTGTGTGCGTGTTAGTGTATGTGCGTCTGGATTCTAGTAGTCATTTTTGTGTGTCTGTCTAGTACTGTTTCCGTATGTGTAATTCCTGGAGATGGTAGTAGGATAAAAATGGGAACGGTGTGAGTGTATTTATGTGTATCAAGTTTCTAGCTGATTCTGCGGAAGTTTGTGTTGTTGGTACGTGTGTTGACCGTTGGTTAGATGCATGTTATTAATATTATGTAAATTATATGGTCAAGAAGAGATCGTGTGTATCGGGAAATTTGGGAGTGTGTGATGTTTTGGCTTATTTCTATTATTATTATTATATAACATTTATTGAGGAAAATAGTAGATGTCGGGAAATTTTGTGCATGTAGTGTGTATTGGTTAATTGATATCATTATTATTATTATTATTATTGTAATTATATATGACTTTTGATTTATATCAGGAGATGTTTGGTGCGTTAAATTGAAAGACTTAGGTGACATCGTCCACAGGAAGATGGATCTTACGTTCTTTATCTTTGGGTCTTGGTGGGGATATGACAATTTGCGTCGAGCGTATGTTTATCGATCGTGCTGAAAAGTTCCCGTCTCGAACAGGATGAGAATTCACAAACAAATTTTGATGTTTAGTCATTTGCTCAAATGTTGGGAAGCTGGTATAACCGAGGACTTTTCAGTACGCTCGAGTTTATATAAACAGGCAATATTCAATGATTAACTTATAACCTTCTCAAATGTCCGAAAAAGTAGAAATGAAACGCTAGTTACTTTATCGAATTAATTGAAGCTTCCGGGTCATGTGGTAAATTGAATATTCCGGGACATGTGGTAAATTGAAGATTCCGGGACATGTGGTAAATTAAAGATTCTGGGACATTTGGTAATTTGAAGATTCCGGTACATAGGGTAATTTGAAGCTTCCGGGGCATGTGGTAATTTGAAGCTTCCGGGGCATGTGGTAATTTGAAGATTGCGGTACATAGGGTAATTTGAAGATTGCGGTACATAGGGTAATTTGAAGCTTCCGGGGCATGTGGTAATTTGAAGATTCCGGTACACAGGGCAATTTGAAGCTTCCGGGGCATGTGGTAATTTGAAGATTCCGGTACATAGGGTAATTTGAAGATTCCGGTACATAGGGTAATTTGAAGATTGCGGTACATAGGGTAATTTGAAGCTTCCGGGGCATGTGGTAATTTGAAGATTCCGGTACACAGGGCAATTTGAAGCTTCCTGGGCATGTGGTAATTTGAAGATTCCGGTACACAGGGCAATTTGAAGCTTACTGGGCATGTGGTAATTTGAAGATTTTGGTACACAGGGCAATTTGAAGCTTCCTGGGCATGTGGTAATTTGAAGATTCCGGTACACAGGGCAATTTGAAGCTTCCGGGGCATGTGGTAATTTGAAGATTCCGGTACATTGTTGTAATTTGAAGATTCCGGGACATGTAGGAATTACTGTGTCCTATTCCTGAGTGCCAATTAATCAAGATGCCAAATCGAGTTTTTCTAGAAAGAAAGAAAGGAAATTAAAATTGCAAACCAAAAACTGATGTTTTATATCCACATTTAGAGGCACATATATGCATTGATGGATGAATGGGTACCGCTAGATCAGTGATTCTCAAATTCCGTGACATGGCACACTAGTGTACCGCGTGATTCTCTTAAGTGTTCCGCAAAATATTGTCACGGCATCCATACATATATATCTGTGTGGGGGAGTAATAATGGTGCAGCGTTAGTAATTAAGTGAATCAATAACTATTAAACTTCTTTTCAAATAATTCTTTTCACTATTCTTCGATTATGTTATTTTCAATACTCTGTTTTTTAATATTCATTTTTTTTTAAATTATCCGTATAATGGTTACCCATCTGAAAACGTTCGACGAAAACATCGACTATTATTTTCCGTCATTGAATACATAAATGCTTCTTCTAATACTGGACTTCAATTATGTAAAGAAGAATTGGCCACCATTTCTAGTAATTCGTGGTCTCAAAATAAAACATTCGACGGTAACCATTGATACATTTTGTATTTCAATACAAAAGGAATAGCCCACATCAACTAAAAAAAGCTTTATCAGTTTTATTGCAATTTTCTACCTCTTATTTATGTGAATTATGTTTCTCACACTTAAATAACATCAAAAATAAAAAGCGAGAAAGGCTACGCTCAACTGAAGAAGAAATGAGGATCTGCTTATTGCACATTCGACCAAACATTTCAGAAAACGAGAAGAAACACCAGTCACAGGTTTTACACTAAATAAGCTGCACAAATAGTTGAATAGATACATTGAAATAAAGTAAGTTTATATTTGTGTGTATATATTTCTAAAATTTTATGTTTTATTTCATACCATTTAAATGCATACCCTTTAAAATTCTTTCTAAGTGTGCCGTCATGGTTTCATTTGCTCCTAGGTGTGCCTTTGCTTAAAAAGGTTGAGAAACAATACTTTAGATTTATATAGGTGTATCAATTTTTTGCTGCTTTGTGTAGAAAAAAAGCTCAGAGATACTGAAACTGATAAGTTTGATTCCTTTAGTACCATTGAAAACTTTATAGATCAAGTAAAGAAAACTGCAGGAACGCCTACAGAAGGTAGTAAAGAAAAGCGAGAAGAAAGGACTAAGCATCAATTGTAAGAAGACAGAAGAAGAAACAGACCAACATGCAAATTAAAAATTGGAAATCGAAAAATTAGACACGTGCAAAAATTTAAATATCTATATGTTTTTGTGATGTCAACGAACACTCGTTGCCACTTTTGTAATGTCAACGAATACTCGTTGTCACTTTCGTAATGCTCGTTGTAGTAGAAACTTTGGAATCATAGATACAACTTATAGTAACACCGTTGAACAATACTGATGTCAGACGCCTTCGAATATCATCCGGACTAATAGTACTTGCTCATTAATACCCACTCGAAAAGTAACTGCCGAATAGTGATCTGAATAGTAATTCGTATAGTGATCGGCATAGAGAATAGAGTAGAAAGAGTGATCAGTATAGTAATAGAGGATAGAATAGAAATGGTGATCCGTATAGTAATAGAAGATAGACTAGAAAAATTGATCAGTTAGACGTCATGCTACTTTCTATTTATGCGTTTTCTCTATGGTCACGTGATCTACTTAATTCAATAATGGGATCGCCTGTGTTTGCTCACTGGCGATCTATGTTCAAACTCAAGTGTCGGCAGCGACACTTTATTCCTATATAACATATATCTTAATGCAACACCGAAATTTGAAGATGCATTGGGATAGTGAAAGCTGCCTTTCAAAAGCTACGCAAAGTATTATGAGACAGGAAAATTTTGTTAGAAACAAAGAAAAAGACTACTGAACTGTTATGTAATATCAGTCCTCCTAAATGGCAGTGAAAGCTGGACAATCTCATCACCGATAGAGAAGCGACTTGCGGCAACAGAATTGTGGTTCTAGTGAAGAATACTGATAATACTATGTTCTAAACGCATGAGCAACGACGAAATTATAGAGAAAATGGAGAAAAAAACGACACATAGGAGATAAGCCGTTTCCAACATACATACATATCAAAATGCGTCCAAACTTTATTTTATAACCAAAATTTATTTTCTACCAGTAAAGAGACAATATTTACGAGGGTGGGCTAAAAAGTTCATAAGCTGACTATAAAGAAGTTACAAAATTTGTATCGAGAGACCAGTTTTCATATACTTCTTCAGCTAATGTACATATTTATTCATGTTTACTTAAATATGGTAGTTTATTTAATTTCATATTTTTAGCCATTCTTAAAATTCAACGTCTTTTCACTCTATTTAAATTCGAAACACCAGCTTCTTTAAGTATTTTCTTGGTCGTCTGCTCAATCCATCTTTTCTTGTTAACCTTATCGTTTTATTAAATCTTTTTATGATATTTTAAAGCCATTTTTCTTGTTGTTAACTTGTCAATGTTTTCAATTCCTTTTTTTATTTATTGTTCTCTGATATCTATTCAATGTTCAGCTATAATCAACGTTATGATGTCTTCACTCAGTAACTTTATATCTTCTTTCTGTTGTAATTATATATTTCTTATAGCCCATAACAACTTTTATATATCTGAAATTGCAGCACGTGTTCTTAACATCCTGGCATCTGATCCCAACGAAAAACATGATAATTATAGTTATACAGTCAATGTCTGATAACGTTTTATGTGAGCACATGAACGATTAACACTTTATTAGATAAAATCGTGTCTTGTTGTTTTGACACATCTATGTATGACTGAGCGTGTAGATCTTTGTGTAAATCTCCTGATCTTTGGAAAAAACATCTGCTTTGAATTTCTTAAATTAAACTACCGTCTACTTTTGAAAAAGTTCAGCTTAGTATGTTGTAAGATCGGAATGGTAGAAATGAGAAAACGAATGTATTATGTCCGTCATACACGGGAGGAGAATCTACCCATCTGTCTACGGATTTTCTAATCAAGGTTCAGACGGTTCTCGTTAGATTAACTCATTAAAGAAAATGCTTTTCCGGTGCGGATGCGTTCATGCAATGGCGGACATTATTTCTAGAGTGAGCTGTACTCAGATTTGAAGAGATTTGCTATAACAAGGAAGTGAAGATGAAATAAATTAGACTGAAAGCTGTACGCACGACCCGGATCACAAATTGGATTATTACGAAGTATTGATTGAGAGTTCGATTTCCACTGGCCACAGTTAATTTATCCTGAAAGTCACTGGTTTGGTGCTGCGTTCGATGGCCAAATGCCAAGTAAGAAGAGGAAATAAAAGTTTATGGGGAAAATGAAGAAAGAAATGTCGATCGGCGTCTGTCGGTTGGAGATTATTTTACAAAAAGGGGCGCAAAGAAACTGCATAAATCCGACGCAGAATAAGATATCACTCTCTCTTCCTACCCTTTCTATCTCCCTCTCACTCTCTCTCTTTCTCCGTGTCATGTCATGTCATTTCCGTTTGTGGGCGGTCATGGCTCACCACAGTTTCCTGTCTTTTATTAATCTCACCAACATTTCCTCTTAAAAACTACTTTTTTAATTTTTTTTCTGTACTTACTCCCACATACACGTACGTGTACAGTGGTTACTCGCTGCATTCCTAGTTCATTAAGTCTTACGATCATATAGCCTTCAAACTGAACGATCAAAGCAACGTCGAGCCTGGTGAGTACATGGATGGGTGACTGCTTGGAAATACCAAGTGCTGTAAGCTAGAATGTGCGATTGGTGTAATGGATAATGGCTCGGAATTGTTAATTGGAGAGCCGAGTTCCAATTCTTATTGGGTTTGTTATATTCACTTACACACAAATACCATTGGGAAATGTATGAATCCATCTCTTCTCCTCCAGCTGTGGGTTAATTAGTAAGAGTTGTATCACTAAAAACAACCCCCCACACACACACAAAAAGAAAATGCGGACAAAATGTTTTGATTTCGGCATTCAATAACCCATAGAGTTTGATATGCTGCTAAACAAAAACAACCATGTGAACAGAAATGGTTCTTATTCATCCAGCTCTGAGTTTTGTTTGAAACCGCTTCGACGCTTTTCAGTTGGCCTCATGCTGGAGTATGCGAACGAGTTTATTGAAAGGAGTTTGATTTTGGTTTGGGGAATAAACTTTACTTAAATACTGAGTCAGATTTAGATTATAAATCAGAAAAAGCGGTTCTAATGTTTGTATATGAAGGCGTATCAGAACGATCCTGTATCGTAGGTGCCGCCATTGTGCCGCCATTTTTATTTTTATTTCTTGTGAATTATTAATTTCGTATCATTTTCAAAGAATTAATATTTTGGTGTTTCATTCAGCAAATTAACATTTTTGGTGTTTTCTTCGGGGAATCAGTATGTTTTATCTTATTCAACGAATTTGTATTTTATTCAACGAATTAGTAATATGGAATCTTATTCAGTAAATTAATATTTGGGTAACTTATTCAATGAATTAGTATTAGCGAATTAGTATTTTTGTTATTCAGCAAATCAGTATTTCGGTAAATTATTCGGCAATTAATTATTTTCATATCTTTATCTCATTTTATTACCAGATTAATAACAGGAGACATTTAAGAGCGCTCAAAATTTGTAGCTTTCAATACTTATATAAAGAGGAAAAATACATTGAAAATACTCTTACAATACCTTAATTATTTCATATGCAACACGAATTCTTGCGTCCGGGTTCTTATAACATTACATCTTTCTCGCCAGAAAGAATATAAATTTAAGATGTAAACAAAAACTAAATGAAATTGGATAGACTATATACCGAAAGACAGATTATTAAAAAGAATTAAATTAAAAAAAATTAAAATTACAGCGTCCTTCTTCCTTCCTGATCGTGTGACGTAAACATTACATTAGTCTGATAAAATCCTAAAGGACAAAACGCGCCCCGCAAAAGATTTAATCTAAGCATTATTCTAAAACAAAAGAATTGAGAAGGGCCGGTTTCTCCGCTTCCTGCACTTTCCTCTTTTCCGTTATTCCTGCATATGTTTTTGAATTCCTTTGAATCTTACTGTAGCTTCGTATATTATGTTATCTTATAGACAGTTACTATTTATTTGGCACTCATATTTTTTTATGCAGTTACAGATGGGTTTAGTACAAAATAGAAATATACAAAACAAATAAATAAATGAAATATATAAATAAGCAGTTTAGAGGTCATCACCTTGAATAAGGATATCCATTATTCCTAAACAAAAGAGCCCTTCTTCTTCATTACGTGTCCAAGGTAATTCAGTTATCTTTTTCTGATTCTGTGTAGAAATGATATTTATGGTGCCATTTTCTTTAAGATTCTCTTGTTTACTGGATCTGTCTATGGAATTTTCAGTATCCTTCTGTAGAACAACATTTCTGCTGCCCCTTCATCGCACTCTTTCTTTCTTTCTTTCTTTCTTTCTTTCTTTCTTTCTTTCTATCACTCTATCTCTCCCTCACACACACACACACATATGCATACAGAGAGAAACACGCAAAAGAATAGACACATCCACAAGTATACGAACGTACTGGTGTTCTCGTGCAATGAAAGGCATGGACACTGTTGAAGCTTGGATAAGCATGGAATAATAATAATACAACACAAAATGTACGTAAACAAAATGTATTGAAACAAGGAAAGGGTACACAATATTTACAGTTAGTTTTGGTATATTCTTGGGAAGACTGTTCCTGCAGAATGGTTGACTTAATCGCAGTCGGGCAGAGTCTCTCGATTGGATCTCTTCTTACTTCTCTCAACGTCTTCCGGTACCAACCCATATTTATATGGTCGGTACTCCACTATGTAAATTAGGTGGATCGTACCACAACAGACACATATACATACACAGCACTCACACACATGGACGATGAAGTATAAACATATATACCAAAAGTTTAGACCCGACTTCTTTTGTGTGTCACGTCCCTTCAGGACATAGATGATCATGGCTCTCCACAACTTCTTATCCCTTATGGCTCTTAGCAGTTTATTGCCCTTTGCTAAGTCCTCCGCATCCCCGTTCTGCCATCCATTCACACAAGCTCGTCAAGTGACTCGCTGTCTTCCTCTATCTCAGCTGCCCTCAGTACGCCCCGTGAAGGTTACATTTTCTAAGCCCTCCTTCCTCTTATCCAAGTAATTTCATTTGTCTTTTCCTGATTCTGAGGAGAAGTGCTGACATTTTTAAGTCTTCCGTGTTGCTTATTTGATCCATCCGTGGAATTTTCAGTATCCTTCTGTAGGGTCAGATTCCTGTTGCTTCTAGTTTTCTCCTCATCCGTCCAGTGATTGTCCAGTATAAGTTTCACTTCGACCCGACCCATTCCCCAAAATATGGAGAAATGATAAAAAAAAAATGCCCGAAAATTTCTCAGTTTCCTTCTTCGTACTGTGTTATAAGCGACGTAACAGCTTGACCACAAATACTCTGTTTACAAGCATAGTTGAACACTGACAGTTGCTTAGCAAAAGTCAAAGAAATTTACTTTTTAACTGAGCAACTTGTTTCTTTTGTTTACTTCTGTGTGAAGAAATGAAGATCTAAGTAAAGAGAAGTCAAATGTGAAGTAGATAGGAAATGTGAAGACCTAAATAAAAAAAAGTAAAATGTGAAAATCTAAATAGTGACTCGCTGCGCCTTCTTGGGATAACATTCTCGGTTGACCTGAAGTTGAAAGACTATATTGAATCCATTGCTATGTCAGCTGCCAGGAAGGTTTGTTCACTATGTCGTGCGAGATAATTTTTCTCTCCAGAGTCTATCTTACATATCTATAAGTCTACCATTCGTCCGTGCTTAAAATATTGCTGCCTCATATGATAGGTTGCCTCTGCTATATGTCTAGAGATCATTGATAAGATCCAAAGAATAATCAGCAATATTATTGGCTCCGACCTGGCATCTCTGTTTCAGTCACTTTCTCACCGCCGTAAGATTGCCTACCTTTACCTTTTCTATAAATAATTTAATAGCAATTGTTCGGATTAGCTCTTGAATCTAGTTTCTTAAATTGTTGTTTTATTCCCCCACCACCACCACCACAGAACATGAATTATAGATATGAGGACTAGTTAGGATTTTCATAGAGACAATGAGGTATTATGGTGGATGTAGTAAGAAAGGTACGTATGAATGTGTTGTTTTGATGTTAGGAATATTGTGGTATGTTTAGGTCAGTGTTTGTGGCTAGCTAAGCTTAAAATTAAGACAGATGAAGACCGTCCTTTTTCCACATTGCCTATTATGGCCTTGTGTCACATTTTGTAAATATTACAAATAAATATGGCTCTTCGTCCGTGGTGCCCAGACTCTTCGAATTTAAGTATGACTGGTGACCAAGTATCACCAATTTACAGTTGAGCTATCTAGATGTAACCGTACATTCTTTTCTAACAGGTTTCTTTTTTCGCACTTCTAGTTTGTGGAACTCCCTTCCGGCCCCCTGCTTCCCAACTAGTTTTAATCAGCAAAAATTTAAATGCAATGTCAATCGCTATCTGCTGTCCAACTGGTTACTCTTCCTTTGTCCTAGCTTCTTAGCAATGTTCCTGTTACTAACTCTTCCACACTCAGCAACCCCATGTGTCTTGCTGGCTTTACTGCCTTTCTTGGACAGAACTCGATTTAAAAAAAAATATCTAAAGACAGAGAAGAAAATGTGAAGTAGATAGAAAATGCTTGGTTTGGTTTGGTTTGTTTTCTTTTACGGCATATCAACCTCAATGGGTTATTTAATGCCAACAAGATTTTTGTTGCTGGTAATATTTTTTTCCTTCATAAATCTATTTTTGGTAATATTTTTTTTCTTCAAAAATATATTACTGGGAATAATCTTTTTTAAAAAGTATTTCTGGTATTAAAATCTACTTTTACACTTTCATAGTGTTTTGACCCAAGTTTGGAGGTTAACTATTTGCCCATAGCTGGGACCCTAACAGGTACTACCACTACGAGTCATGGTGGTCCTGGGAACATCAGGAATGAAGAGGTGGTTCCATGCTCCTCAAAAAACTTCCTGATCAGAGGACTTGCTGTTGGACGTAGTTTATCGTCTTACTCTGGACGCGGATGCAGTTTATCGTCATACCCTGGACGCGGATGCAGTTTATCGTCATACCCAGGACAGAGATAGGAAATGTAAAGATCTAAATATGATTAATATATAACACTGGTTACTCATTTTCTTTGTTCATTTTTGTATCTATTATTATTTCAGGAAGTAGCCTGTTGTTAGCACAAGCTATGTTTAAAATAAAGATCGTCCAACGGTTGTTTCTGTATGAAACACGAAAAAATTTCCACAAAACAAGGTCATCGAGCAAACGACCGTAAGATTATTATTCTTGTACTCAAATGTTTAATTCTGCGAATAATTTATTATTATAATAATAACAAAAAAACAGAAAATTTAATTAAAGAATACTTTTGATTGTTACGCATGGGTAAATTATTGTCTCGGTGTCCTTGATACGAGCAATATCATTAAGGCTGGAATATTGCATATCTATCAAGATTAAAGTGGTGGATGACCTATAGGTAAAAAACTATCAACGAAAAGCAACATTGTTTTATTGTTTAATCAATCTGAAAAGTCTTTTCATATTATACTGATGACGTGTTATTCTTCCTGGGATTTACAGTCATTGAAAATAATTATTCTAAATTGAAATACTACAATGCGTAATGTCAAGGACAGCAAAACTGTTCAGATGACAATTTTTGTTGATGTGTGTCACGTTGAAATTGTGAGCACGAAGCCTTGTACTAGAAATAGCTTTAACCAAAATCGTATATCAATCAAAAAGATACAATTCTTGGATTCATTTTTTACGTTGTAGAGAAATCTAAACGGAGATAATGTTACTATCAAACAAAAATGAACTGGTTTATTCGTCATTTTTTCACATGGAAATGCTTGGGATAGGATTTTTTTCTTTGCTAGCAAAATTTACTTGTCTAAGGAGAAAATCAGTTATTTGCATTTCTTTATGAGCGGTATATTTGCTGATCATGTTAATGTTCAAAAGTACAGAGACACCCGCTGAAATCATTTCACTAAAGAAATTAGTAACACTTTATACTTTTTATGTCCATAAATATAAAAAATACATTAATACATCTTTCTATATTTCTGAGATGAGGTATTCTATCTATTTACATTGTTCGGACTGTTGCCATATTCGCGATGTTTCGGTCATTGTACGCTCCGGCCTTCTTCAGGATCTGTCTATATTGCTGAAATGAGGTATTGTAACTATTTACACTATTTACATTGTTTGGACTGTTACCCTCATCTTTGTTGCCATATTCACAACGTTACGGCCATTGTATGCTCCGGCCTTCTTCAGGATCTCTCTATATTTCTGATATGAGATATTTTAACTATTTACACTATTTACTTTATTCGGATTGTTGTCCTTCCTTTAACTAACGCTTTTATCCACTGGGCCATGTTTCCTTGGTTGAAGTAATCTAATGACTTGACGCAAAGAGTTGAGACTTCAATATCTGGCCATAGCAGAGGTGAACAAAAAACAGGGAATTAGATAAAACTGGGATATGCAGAAGAGTCATGCACGTGAAAATAGATAATCTAACCCAGTAGATTAAATATAGGACACGTTTCGAAATTTCAACGTATATCCCTTTTAAAAGGCGTGCAAATGCCGTGGATATGACAATGAAGATGGGGACAACAGTTCGAACAATATAAATAAATACATTAATATTCGTAATAATAACATCCGATTCCGCATATGATTCTGTTGGCATCATTTAAATTCGTGGCCATGAGAGATAACTACACTTCTGTTATGGCGAAACACACCTATTCTATAGTTAATAGACTCTCCCACCTAATATAAGTAGGAGTATTAAGAGAAACGAGGGTCAGTCGATGTTGGACGACCGGCTGAACGGTTGAATTCTCTGCCTTCGGGCGGGGAGGAACCCGAACGAGGCTACGCCGAAGGGCGGAGTCTCGTTCAGGGAGGTAAACCGACCCTGAACCCGTTTATACGGGTTCAAAGGGTATATTTTTGGCCGAGCCCATGGGCTCGGAGATCCCACGTTAAACCGGCCTTGTGCCACATGATACCCTCGTGAGGGAGGGGTGACTAAATACTAGTCGATGTCGGATGACAGTAGTTGACAGTTAGTCGAATACGAAAGTAGTCAGCGACCACAACAAAATTACTCTGCGTAATACCTATCATATCAAGTTCCTAACGTTTTGTACGTCGAACCTATTTTAGGACCGATTTAGGACAAATAAAAGCCTCCACTCCGAAATAACTCCACAACAACTTCACAGATAAGAAAAACAACTTATTCTAAACGAACGATATATTCTTCAGCTGTTTTTGCAACCACTGGTTTCAATTAAATATCCGCCATCTTTATTCACTTCAGACTGAAATATAAGAATGCCGGAAGATGGGTTTCATCTGGTTAATATAGTGATCTGCAAAAGAAGACAATGTGTCATCATCCCCTCGTGTTGAACATTCAATCTGATAAGCTGGTTACTGAAAAGCGAAAAGTTTCCTAGTAATCCTAGCAAACTGACTCAATCATAACACACGGCCTCTTCACCACTCTAGGTGATTCTCCTCTTCTGGAAAGAGTGGCAGACACATGAAGACGTGGATTTCTTTTATAATATTTTGTGCTGGTATGAATTTGAATTTGACCCTCATCACCTATGTTGTTATGGCAACTGACAGCAACTCAGCCAATCCTTTCATTTTTTATGCCTATTTAGAGCAAAGTATTGATAGTGGAGTTGCTGATGGCGCTTTCTGATTCTTTCTTGACGTGTTTTTGGAAACTTGTATTTCGGGGTCGTATCGTAACAGAATTATGAAATGTGTGACATAGAAATTCACAGGGGCTTAGCAATAGGGAAAATCCTTTTAAGAAACGCAGCCAATTATCAAGGAATTGAACAATGTCTTTAAAAACAACATTACTTGAAGTAGCAGAAATATGGTTGTAAGGATGGATGCTGAGAATACTGTAGACAGACAAAAGTTTTAAGACCAGAAACTACACAGAAATTGTTCAAAATAATCTGAAAGTTACTTGTCAAATTTTGGGGGGAACATAATGAAGAAAGAGAGACTGGAAAATTTAACACTCACAAGGCTCATCGAAGGCAAGAGAGCGTATTAACATAATCGGCAGTTTGAGCAAAAGAATGCAACAGTACCAGAAAGAAAAAGAAGAATCATAAAGAAGCAAGTATTGCGGCAAACAATAAAGGCAGTGAAGAGCAATGGTCATTCACTTTTTGAAAGACACAGAACTCAGAGACGTTGGGGTTTTTTTACATTACAAGAGAAGATTAGGATTAAGGAGTCAAACTCTTGTCAGTTATCTGACCTCCTATGAGGAGGTGCTAAAAGGATTGTAATCTCATCATTTCTTCAAATCTGATCAAATTATCTAACATTTATTTTTCGGAACGTAATTCTTAGTGTGACTGAGAAATTTTCAGTATCCAATCAGTTTTAAGAAATAAAGCATTTAAGGGAATCAATGTTTTTGTTTTCACTTTCTGCATTTTTGTTTTTACTTTAAATTTAAATAGAAAAGAACTAGTTTTTCTCTTAATAGGTATAAATTTTATTTATTTTCAAAGCTAGTCCTCGGTATGACGATGAAGAATATCCGGCAGCAAGGTCTCTGTTCGGAAGATTGAAGGTTTTGAGTAGCGTGGAATCATCTCTTTATTATTGTTGTTGCCAGGTCCACCCTGAACCCGGATGTTAGCCTCTGTTGGGTTCCCAGCTATGGGCAAAAAAGTGAATCCTCAAACAAAAACAAAGCATTATGAAAGTATAAAAATACATTTTCATAGTAAAAATACCAACAATACATTTCTATTTAAAAATGACCAACAATACAAGTACATTTTAAAAGCAAAATAACCAACAATACATTTTATAGTAAAATTACCAATAATACATTTCATTAGTAGTTGAAGGTATTTGGTTCAAAATATATTTAGTTGAAGGCATATAATTGTGTTCAAAATATTTATATTTTGGTACTAAATAACTCATAGAGGTTGATATGCCGCTAAACAACATCAAACAACCAACATGAAAGAACGCTTTCATGACATTGATCCAAATAATATCTTACAATTTCTTAAAGAAATCAAACTGTATACAAAAATCTAAGTTCAATAAAACAACACAAAACACAGATATCACCGCCGCTAGTAATTATGTCCACACAAACATGTATTTGTACGAAAGTTGTGTATCATCTACCATGTATTCAATTGTGAAAGCAGAATAACATTTACCATATTGTTATTACTTGAAATCTCCCAAGAAAATTAGATTTCTGCATTAAATGACCCATGAGGAGTTGATATGCCCTTAAACAAACAAATCAATCAAAGCATAATTAAAGCAGTTACAAATCTTTATCACGCACTGACCGACTGTGAAATTAATGTAACAGTTATTGAATAGAGAATTGGTGAGCAGAGTACAAATTCTAGCCTAGTCCATTCCATTCAATTATGCCTTATTGCTCTTGTGAAAGACATGAATCCATCTTTTCTATCTATCTGTTAAATAGTAGTGTAGACTAAGCTCTTCAGCCTTGAGTGACAACCAGTTTAGGAAAAAGAAAACTCTAAATTAAAAATATAACATAGAGAAGGTATCTGGAAGACATTTCACTTTCTTTTCCAATAAGGCATAATAATTCAGAGATAATAAAGAAAAAAAAGAATTTTTGGAGAGCCATGATCGTTACGGCTCTGAAGGGATATTCTGAAAGGCCACTCGTTTAAATCGTTTCGTACTAACGCGGGTGTCTCCCCCACCCCAGGGCTCCAATCTTGGTCTTACTCTATTTTTAATTTTCATTAATGACCTTTCTGATAACATCAGCTTTGAAATTGATATCTAAGCTGACGACACAACAATTTACTCTTGCCTCGATAGTAAGGCTTATCAGTCCGACAAGGTCAAAATGGCAGCCGATGTCTAAAACGGCATCAAGTCTGTAATTAACTGGGGCAAAAGATGGCTTGTTCATTTTAACGCCTCCAAAACTAAACTTCTCTCCATTAATCATCTGAAAGACCCGTTACTGCCTTCCATCAGAATGGCTGATGCTATCCACTAGAAAAGTGACTAGTTGCGCCTTCTCTGCTGATATGAAGTGGAAAAACTTTATTGAATCCATTGCTAGGCCAGCTTCTAAAAAGTCGGTTTACAAGGTATGGGCGATACAATTTTTTTTCTCCAGAATTTATCTTTCATATCTATAAGTCTACCATTCATCCATGCTTAGAATATTGTTGCCACATATGGTCCGATGCCTCTGCTATTTACATTGAGCTCCTTGATAAGACCCAAAGAATAATCAGAATAATCAGCAATATTATTGGTCCTGATCTGGCAGTTCAGCTCCAGTTCCTTTCCCACCGCCGTAATCTTGTCTCTCTATGTGTTTTCTATAAATACTTTTATGGTAATTGTTCGAATGTGCTCTTCGCTACGGTACCTAACTTTTATGAATTTAAGCGCGGTACTAGATTGGCGCCAAGATTTCATCAATTTACAATTGTGCTGACTAGATGTAGCCGTAAGTTCTATGCTAACAGTTTCTTCTCTCGTACTTCTTGCTTGTGGAAATGCCTACCAGCTCTTTGCTTTTCCAGTCAACTTTAATCTGCAAAAATCTAAATGCAATGACAATCACTATCTACTGTCCCTTTGATTACTGTCTTCTCTTTCTTCTAATTAATGTTTCTGTTCCTAATTTTTCCACAACCTGTAAACGCTTGGGTTTTAGTGTCATTGCTCTCCTTGCTTGGGTTAGTTCCGATTAGAATAAAGAAAAGCAAAGTCATCTTAACAGTGGTGATTATAAGCGTGTTTTCATTCACCGGTTGAGTTGCTTTCAACATCACGATGACGTAGAACGTTAAACACGATGATGAATACATTGAGAAAATCATTTTAACTGATGTTTCCAAAACACAATCAATTCTAATTTAATCTTTTATTGATTACATTTGATTCTCCAATCCATTAATCCGTTCCATATATCATTTTTTTAATCTATGTCTTTATCTATGTTCGTTAATATTCTTCCCATTGTTCTGGTATTCGTGACCTTTGTAAATTCATTTTTGGAATTTTCTTTCTATTTTAGCTAAAATATTTACATATTAAGTCATACCACGGGTTCAGTTCAACAACTCACATTTAGAAAGATTAATTTCCCAAATAAATGAAGAAACTGACCTTCCTATGAATAGCAGCAGAAATTAAAAAGTGCCAAGGGTTAATTGTTTATGTTAAACTTTTTTATAGAGCTTTTTACATCTATTATCCTATTGTAAAAACCTTTTTTTGTGTTTTCCCTTTAAACTCGCACATCTATCTATCTATCTATCTATCTATCTGCATTTCTATCTATTTATCTATCTATCTGCATTTCTATCTATTTATCTATATATATATATATATCTGCTTTTCTATCTATCTATCTATCTATCTGCATTTCTTTCTATTTTCTGCATTTCTATCTATCTATCTATCTATCTATCTACATTTCTTTTTATCTATCTATCTATAATTTTATCTATCTATCTGCATTTCTTTTTATCTATCTATCTATATTTCTATCTATTTATGTATCTATCGGCATTTCTATTTATCTATCTATTTATCTATCTATATATATATATATTCATTTCTTTCTATCTATCTGCATTTCTATCTATCTATCTATCTATCTGCATTTCTTTTTATCTATCTATCTATCTATCTATCTGCATTTCTTTTTATCTATCTATCTATCTATCTATCTGCATTTCTTTTTATCTATCTATCTATCTATCTGCATTTCTTTTTATCTATCTATCTATCTATCTATCTATCTATCTATCTGCATTTCTTTTTATCTATCTATCTATCTATCTGCATTTCTTTTTATCTATCTATCTATCTATCTATCTATCTATCTATCTATCTATCTATCTATCTGCATTTCTTTTTATCTATCTATCTATCTATCTATCTATGTTTATTCATATTTGTCTGCTTGCCTATCTATCTAATTTGGTTTATTAATATCTATCTATCTATCTATCTATCTATCTATGTTTATTCATATTTGTCTGCTTGCCTATCTATCTAATTTGGTTTATTAATATCTATCTATCTATCTATCTATCTATCTATGGATGTACCTTAGTGTGTTCGCTTTGTATGCCAAATTTTGTATCTGGTTAAATTTGTTATTTTATTTTTTTAGTTATTATTTACATCAAATTTTCTTCTCTGTACAGTTCGCCTTTTCAGTCGACGTAGGCTTTCTCGAAACCTGGGCAGTGATAGTGGCTCATACTGTATTGGCAATAGATTCCCTAGAAAGAAAGAAAGAAAGAAAGAAAGAAGAAAGAAAGAAAGAACAGAACTGAACTGTTATGCAATATCTACCCATTTATATGGCAGCGAATGCTGGACAATCTTGTCACAGATGAAAGCAACAGAAATGGCAAGAATCCCATGGATTCGTACACAACGACAAAATTCTGCGAAAAATTAAAACAAAAAAGACACATCGAATCAAAATACTGACAGATTCCCAAGGCACATAATGAGAAAAGAGCGTTTGGAGAATTTGAAACTAACAGGGCATACTGAAGGCAAGAGGGACACAAAAATCAGTGTACATAATACCTGGCGAGCCTGTGTATATGTTTGGCAGAACAATGATTAGGAAAGTTGTGGAGAACCATGATCAGACACGTTACTTAGAAGAAGCTTACATATTTTGTCCATATCTGGGAGTAGAAGGAATGAATTAATGTTCTGCCTAAGAATATCAGTTCAAATTTAACGCAACAACCATGACTCAAATTTCAATTCAAAAATAGCAATAACTGTCTTTTTTTCTTCGTATTTTTTAATTATTTCACCCCAAGCAAAGCCCTAATACGACTACGATGGTTACAGAGAACGAAAGAGAATGAGAAGAATTTAGTTAAGAGAAGTGAAGAAAAAGGAACAATAAAGGAATAGGATTCAGGAAGACAGAAGATGGCGATTGACGTTGCATTTAAATTTTTGAAGATTACATGTGGCAAGGAAGCAAGAAATCGGAAGCGATTTCCACAGGCGATTGTTGATTCATTCATTTTTTACGGTTTATCAATTCTTTGCAGGTTATTTAAAGCCAGAAAATATTTTTATTGTAAGATTTTTTGAGATAATAATAGATTAGTGATACAAGTGTTATTAATTAACCCATAGTTGGGGGAGAAGAGGTGAATTCATATCCTTTCCAAGGGTATTTGCGCGTAAAGGAATATAACAAAACCAATGGAAATTTGAACTCGGCTCTCCGATTAACAATTCCGAGCTATTATCCATTACACCAACCGCACATCCAAGTTTACAGCACCTGGTATTCCCAAGCGGTTACCCATCTAGGTACTGACCAGCTCGACGTTGCTTAACGTCGGTGATCGTACGGGAACTAGTTTCAACGTGATGTGGCCTAAGTCTCCACAGACAAGAAGTGCAAAAAAAAAGGTACTATTAGAATGGAAAAGCAAGTTGCATTTAGCTAGTTCAACAATCAAGACCTAGTTGACAATCTCGTAGTACTCTGAAATTCATGCAGTCGAGGCACTAAGGTAAAAAAAACTCATCAGAACAGTGGCCATGAAAATATTTTTAAAAAAAACTGAGGGAAGCCACATCATGTCGGTGAAAAATTGACGTCATGTTATTTCGTTTATTTTCTAAAAGAATCATCTCATAGAAATTCAAATATATTCGTCTTTTTTTCTTTCCGCAGTTAATAACGAGCAGAATATTTTAATTTATTTTTAAAAAATCCAGATATGAACAAAAAAAGTTATACAATTTTGATGTTTCTATTTTTCGAGTTAATCCTGAATTATTCAAAAGAAATATTTTCCGATAGAATTTCACATATTTAATCTAAACGTCAGCATAAATTATTAATTCAATTTCGATTCTCTCAAATGAGAAAGAATATTTATCAATGGGTTCAGTGTTTATTGGCAAAAATAAGAATAACTTTCACAATTCTTTTTTTATAAGCAACTTACGATTTTGAACAGCATTGGGCGACTTAATTTTTCCGCAAGAATTATTACTCAAGTTGGTTAAATTTCGGCTGTTGTATTCTCCGGTCTTCTTCAGGTAATATACGTTGAAATTTCGAACCGAGCCCTTGGATCTAATAAACAGAAAAGAACGATATTTTAATGTAATTAATTTAGTAGAATTTGTTAATACGGTGTAAAATAACGTATTTAGTAACTTTTAAATCTAATTTTACGTTCTGTTTTGTTATTCTTTTTTCCTTTTGTGTATGTATGTTTGTTTTAGTTACTTAATCCACACTAGTGTCAATAGTGGAGTTGCTTAAGTTGTAATCTACTTTGATTTCAGTTGTTTATAAACGATTTACTTCAGGGACAACACTCAAAACGGTAAAACACGCAATCGGTACAAGTTTCCCTCAATAATACGATGTCCACGCATTCTCTTCGATTATAATTCTACAAGGCAACAACTAATTCTGAAAGTTTTCCACAGACGACAATCATAAGACAAGTCTTTCCTTTCAACAAACGGACGCTCCTACTTCAGTTTTGATCTCTCAACTCGCGAACGGTTAAATGCTAATCTAAAAGAAGCTGAGCAATATAGGCACCGCCCGTAATGCAATAATAGCTATCAGGGATCGGCTATATCTTCGCTGGTTGTATTTTTGTATAATACGCAGTAAATGTTTTATGAGTATGATTCAAAGGAAAGTGAAACGTTCAAACACACAACGGCAAAAGGTTTGTCTGTTGAAAAAGCATGTGTGTCGGTTGAAAAATTCATTTTCATTTGGAATATGTTGACATGGGGACAGCATAGAATCTTCACACACACACACACACACACACACACACACACGACCTGATTTGCTGAAATTAAGTTTAAGTCTATTCTTAGGTGTAAGGTAATAAAATAATAAAAAAAGTTAATCATTCTTTACATTGTTCGGACTGTTGTTCTCATCTTTATTGTCATATCCATGACATTTCGGCTGTTGTATGCTCCGGTCTTCTTCAGGTAATATACGTTGAAATTTCGAACGGAGCCCTTTATTTAGTTCTCGTTCCACTTGCCATGCCATTTTTGGTTATCTCAGTTTCGGTTATTTCCCTTTAGTAACTTAACTTTCCAAGTATTTGTTCATTTCTGCTGTGGCCAGGTATTGAACTCACAACTCTTTGGATAAGGTCACTGGATTGCTTCAACCAACGCTTGGATTATTTGTCCTTGTGGACAATCTACTCCAGTAGACTAAATAAAGGGTTTGATTTGAAATTCCATGAATATGATGATAAAGATAAGGAGAACAGCATAAATAATGTAAATAGTGTAAATCGTTACAATAGCTCATCTCAGAAATATAAACAAATATTAATCAATCTTGTCTAAACCTTATTCTGACTTCTTTAAACGGAAATCAGTTACACATTTGTCCCTTTTGTTGCTGATTAACCTTTTGAAAAGAACAGAAAAATAATTAGCGGAGTGGTGTTATTGTATTTTTCAAAATTACCAAGGAAAATAAGGTCAGGAAAAGGTATCGGTTTTAACTTTGAGCTTTTCATAGCTTGTCAACATCAATCGAATTGATAACTATAATTGATTTTTAAACGGTATTGCTAACCGTCACATAAATTTTCTGTCAGCCATGTCTGGATCCTCCTGCATGTGTGGCATGATGAAGAGTCCTGTTGCCAGACATGCGGTCTTCCAGCAGCCACTCTCTTAACCAAGGACAGCAGTACCTCTTCAAGCCATTTAATATTGGCCTCCGGGTTGAGTCTGAGGCCCTGTGGGAAGGTGAATGTAGGCATAAGGTCGTTATCGATGTTTATCGCTCTTATTATTTGCGAAAACGGGAAAAATGATTTATTTGTACAAACAAAACACGGATGCTATAGATTGCGATGAGACTGCAAAAATACTACCGTGCAAAATTGGGGGAAAAGTAGAAATTTGTAGAAAGTAGAAAGGCGGTACACTGAAGCGCCCACTTCAACCATGCAGGCTAATCCCAAGGGCTCACCATGATATCCGGAAATTGATGGATAAGCAGCCAAGAGAATCTGGTCTTGGGTATTTCTAGGGTAGTAAAATAGTATGTACTGTGAATGTTTCGATTACAACAAACAAACCTACTTTGATAAAGATTAGCTTACATGACCAACGACCACATTGAAAGGCATTAATGAAATCGATATACAAACTGGCTCTTTTAGAGTTTGCACAGAAGAATCAAACCACAAATGGAACTCGTCCATACAATCCATCGCTAAAGATGATGGGGAAATTGTCTGTTTCGTATACCGCTCTAGTAAGTAACCGACTCCTCCCGCTATCCTCTAATTTTACAAGAACCAAACCAGAAAGAAAATCGAGTAATCTTCTTCCAGTCTCCATAGAGTTCAAAAGCGTCTTCGTGTACTTGTGAGTAATGAATTAGTTTCCAGCCTACAAGCCATTTCTCACGGATGAAACGTCGCAAGTCTATCGCCGCTCTATCGCTATTTCCATGGAAAGTCATTTACTTACCATAGAGAAACCTCCCTTGCCTCCTATCATCATGGCTGATGCTCAATTCCTCGAGAGTGTCTCTCTGCGCCTTCATGGTCTCACGTTTTCCAATGACCTGAGGCGGAACAACTACATTGAATCAACAGCTTCATCTACCGCAAGGAAAATTGGTTTTCTGTGTCAATCTAGAAATTTTTTCTCGTCTAAGTCCATCCTTCAAATCTACAAATCTTCCATTCGTCCTTGCACTGAATACTGTTGCCATATATGGTCTGGTGCCACCGCTGTTCATCTCGAGGTACTCGACAAAATCCAAAGACGGTTATGCCATGATAGATCCTGATCTGGCATCTCGACAGACGTGATGTGGCTTCCCTCTGTCTTTTCTACAAATATTTTTATGGCAACTGCTCTGACGAGCTACTTTCACTGGTGCCACAACTGCATGAATTTAAGCGTTCTACTAGGTTGGCATTTCGGTCCCACTCTTTCACTGTCGAAACAGTTCAATGTAACCGTCTACTCCAACAGCTTCTTCTCTCGCACTTCCCGACACTGGAACACCCTTCCTCTTTCTTGCTTTCCTGATAACTACAATTTTCAAATATTCAAATGTAATGTCAATCGACATCTTATGCCTTCATCTTGATCCCCGTCCTTCTCTTTATCCTTTCCTCAAAAACCCCTCTTTACTCTTACTCTCACTAGACCTTGCATATTCATGGCACTCCCACCTTGCTTGAGGTGGAATGCTTATAAAGAAGTGCTCAGACGAACTACGTTCCTTAGTTCCACTAGTTCTAATTTTCACGGCTAAGACCCGCCATGCCACACACATTGTAGCGAACCATACTCATTACCTTCGTATTCCATTGGTAAACTCCATACAAGCAACTTCTTCCCATAAACGGCAGCTTTGCGGAATCGACTCCCAAGAGGATGCTTCCCCGACCACTACACTCTTAACCTGGTCAAGTCTAGGGTTAACTGTTATCTTCCTTACATTTCCGCATAAACTATGCCTCTTACTCTATAACCCACTACATCGAGTGGCTCCCGGGCCTTGTACAGGGTGAACATTATTGTAGGAAAAGTACAAATTTGTGGATCTGTATACTGTGGTCAGCGGAGACAAGAATCAACCTATTTTGGTTTGACAGTAACCGAAGTGTTTGAAAGCGCCATATTGAGATGTACAAGCTTTTGGGCCCCAGTAATTAAGCATGGTGGTAGAAACATCATGACTTTGAATTTATCAGTTGTAATGGCACGTGTGAGCTACATTTCATCGGTGAACTCATGAACGGTGAACTTACGACAAAATATTTAAAATCAAACTCTATGTTCCAGAATAATAATGTCAAAGTGGTGGTAGCACCTGTTAGGGCCCCAGCTATTGGCAAACAGTGACCCCCCCCAACAAAAACAAAACACTATGAAAGTATAAAAATATATATTTATAAAAAAATTACCAACAATACATATTTAAAATAAACTTACCAACACTACATTTTATAGCAAAAGGATCAGCAATACATTTTATCTGTAGTTGAAGGCATGAAATTGCATTCAAAATATATTTAGTTGAAGCCATATAATGGTATTCAAAATATTTAAATTTCAGCACTAAATGACCCATAGAAGTTGAAATGGCGCTAAACAAAATCAATCAACCAAATCAGAATAATCAAAAGGTGATAGTGATCGATTGATCCAACATTTCATTTTCTATGAGTCATGTCCCTTCAGGATATGGCCAATGATGGCTCACCAGAATTTCCTATCCTTTGTAGCTCCTAACACAATTTCTCTTTTTGACTATTCAACCCACTCCCTATTTATCATCCATTTGCAAAAGGTAAGTTACTCGCTTTTTACTTCCGCCTCTCTTACGTTCAATATGTCCTGTGAATGGCAAAGTTTTATTTCCTCAATATATGTCTTATGAATCAATGTTTTCTCTTTCTAATCATAAGTACGAATGGTTTTATTTCCATTTTTCTGAAGACTTCCTCGCTGTTTACATGTTCTGCTCGTAGTTTTTTAAGTATCCTTCTGTAGAACTATATCTCTGTCTCAAATCGCATTTTCAAATTGTTTCTTTATCTATGTCCGACATTCATTGCCATAAAGAAGGATTTATATTACATGGCCGTCCAGCAGTTTTTTTCTTGTTTCTTAGTATTTTTCTATCATGGCACTGGGTTTAAATCCAATATTCAAATCGAGGTTAAATCCAGTGACATGCTTACGGAAATGGAACGCTGAAAAACGACGCCCATCCAACGAAGAATAACTGAAAGACGGTATAATTTAGCGGAGGAAAACACACAGTAATTATCTGTGCAAATCTGTTGCGGCCTATCTCATGAAGACTCCAAACAGTCGTAAAAATAAAGGCGGTCACACCAATTACCGACTTTACATGACTTCTGTCGTAAAAAGGCATACTAATTTTTCGTCTTTTGCGTATTCGTAATTTCGTTTACAAAGTTTCAAGATTTTGTTATTACCCCTAATAATATCCGTTTTGATTGTACGATATAACGTTCCACAAGAAATGAAAAAGAAAACATGGTGTGTTCAAATTAGAAAAAAAAAATTTTATTAAAAAAAAAATGGCTATCCGATTGATACATTGTCGTCTAAATTACGCAAAAATGAAAATAATAATGACATCTCATTTTAACAGATATATTTACCAAAATCACACAAAAAATATCTTGAAATACTAAAGAGTAAAATTATTCAATAAAATCGCCATTGGTTTCAACCACGGTCTCCAGACGACTTCGGAATCTCCTCTAACTCTTCTGTACGGCCTCCTTATTTAAGTTGGTGAATACTGCTATAATCCTTGCCTTCGGTTCATTTTTGGTGTTTCAAGAAATTTTGTTACAAGGAGGTTGCAGTCTGGAGAGTTAGGTGGCCAGATGTAAGTGGCGATGGAGTCGCTGAAATTGTCAGACAGCCATGATTGAATTTTCCTACTTGTGTGGCATGGTGCAGACTCCTGTTGCCAGACATAGGGTTTTCCAGCAGCAACCCTCTTGAACCAGTGCAGCACTACCTCCTCAAGTCATTTGATGTAGGTCTCTGTCTTGAGGTTGAGGTTGAGGTCCTCTCGAAAGATGAATGGATGCAGAACGCCGCCATTATTAGTGATTACTTAAGACACCTTCGTAATCACCATTAGACTCATCCAACTCTTTCCGAATCCTCTGCACTGTCTACAGATTGACACCCAAGCCTTCTGAAATGTTCGTATTGGAGCTTCTGGTGCGAATGCCAAGCAGTACAGAATACCGTTTTCAAATTAATGGCGGGGTGAATTGCGTTCTTTTCTCACAGATGTTGCCCAACTGGCCCTACTATACTATGCAGTCGACAAAATCAAAAACAAACAACACGCATGCGCGAAATTAAAAATATAAAATGTCGACAATTTAAATATCGTAACTTGTATATTCTCCAGCTAATCATTGTTATTACTTTTAAGAAGAGACATATCTTCAGTGCGTTTGATAAGAATAGAACAGGCGTTCCTATTTCGACAGCTGAAATAAAATTGATTCTACCTGTCTATCGCTAAGAATGCTTCTTCTTTTTTTAACCATATTTCGTTTATCAGGTAAAAGGATGCTAAGTGAGGTAGGAGGAAGCAAGAATAGAAGTCAGGAGAAAGAGAGGGTAATCAAGAGAAGAGGAAGGACGGTAATCATGAAATTTCTAGAGAGAACCTAAAAAAGCTTGTGGGTGAGAAATGCTGTGAGTTATAAATTTTACAATATGTGTGTATGCAAGAAAGGGAAGATCTAATAAAATAAAATATAAGAAAGAAAAATGCAAAGGAATGTGATCTTCCTTGTCGATCTGAATGTCATCACAATACACCGCTCGCAGGTGAACTAGCAGGAACTATTATGCTTTACATAGTGCGTCTATTCGCCATATATCTAGAATATAACTCATATTCAGAATTTGATAACTAATACTTAGGTGGAAAAAATTCGACTAATGCTCCAAACATACTTATTATCATTTTCTTTCTTTTTTTAAAAAAAAAATTATTTTGTGTTGTAATATGCAGATCGTGTAACGGCTATCGGTGCGTAAGTTGGAATCGGCGTGTCTGATTCCAGCTCAGACAGTTGTTCTCAATTTTACAATAATGCCCTTAGGAAAAGCAGAAATCAACCACTTTTCTCGCCAGCAGTGTAGTCTGGTCTCTCGCTCTTGATGGCAGCCATTCTAGGTGAAGGTAAAACTCTGAATTCAAAACAGTAAAGACTGCAACAGGAAACTGCTCCACTATCATTCCCATGAGATCATAGCACTTCACAAGAAACTGTAAAGTGACCTGTTCGCTCCCGCCCTAAAAGACATGACGTTTAAAAATACTATGTCCGGAAAGGAGATAACATTTTTAAAAATTCATTATTTAATCATTTATAATCATTTATATTTCACTCGGGGGTTATTAGTCATTAATTATGACAAAGAGGGTGTTTACTTTCAGTCAATACCGAAGCCTGTAGCCTAATAAAAGATGTAGGGTGATTTTTAGATGTAGGGTGATTTTTAGAGGACTTTTGACGGGAGAAGAATGGGCATTTCTTTTAATCACTTCACCCTACACAAGGCGATAAAGCTACTAAGACGCAAGGGGGATACTGAGAATGAAAGAAACTGAGAAAACGTTATTGAGGAGAAAGGACAATAAAAGAACGGGTTCAAGGGGACGGAAGATGCGGATTGACGTTGCATTTAATTTTCTTTCAGATCGTAGTTGACAGGAAAACAAGAAGCAAGACGCGAGAAGTGAGACAAAGGAAACTGTTAACATAGAACTTACGGTTACATCTAGACATTTCAATAGTAAAATGATGAGACCTAACTGCCAGTTTAGTACTGACTTTTAAATCCGTGAAGTCAAAGAGGAAAGCTCGTCAGAACAATTTCTACCGAAGTATTTATAGAAGCACAGAGAAGATACATTACGGCGATCGGAAAGTGAGTGAGGCTGAGAAACCAAAAACTTAAAGATGCATTAACCTACTAATCACTCGATGAATCTTATGATCCTTGTTTTTTTTTAAATTATAAGCTGTATAAGATCTTTCTTTAATACGCAAGCACTTTCAGCTGTACATTCAGTCATCTTCACGCATGGAAATTATTTTGTTTTTTGTAAAATTCAGGTAGCATCCGAAACGAAAAAAATATAATGCGAATCGAAATATGTTTTTTTTAAATGTGTTCTTGATAACGGATACAAACTTTTGGAGCGTGCAGTCGCAACGCTAAGGTTGATTTTTTTTTTAATTTAAATGAGTGCGTTTTTTACTAACCTGGCAATTTGAGAATATTTTGTTGTAGGAGTTTATCAGTTAATGTGGCATGAACTAAATTGTTCAATAAGTAGAGGAATGTCTCAGTTGTTATCCTGAAAATTTTCACGTCGGATCAGTTGTTTTAAATCAAATATGTGGTGCAGTATAATTTCTATTACAATGAATCATTCATACAAAAAGTTAATCAGTAAAGTTAATGATATAAAATGGCGAAATCCCTTCGCTAACAAAATTTTAAAGATGCATTAACCTACTAATCACTCGATGAATTTTACATTTTAATATGAATCTAATACCTAACGTAGAGTATCAAGGCATTCAACATTTAATATATACTCTCTCATAGATCCACTACATTGCAAAGTCTCTCAGTATATATACATCGTAAAGATGCACTGGATTGCGTCATCAGTGATGCTAATACTGGTTTCGTTGAGAGTTTAGATTTCTTTCAATACCGTATCTTCTCACCGATCAGAGTCCGTTTTCGTGGAATACGCAACAGCATTGCATATCAATAGCTAACTGCGTTTAACCTTCGTTGCCTAGCGTTGATTTGAATAAAGAATAACTGTAATGGTGCCAATTTTTCAGGATATGATTCGCACGCTAACCAATAGGAAACGTTCCTTCGAAATTATCTCGTTCCTTACTAATTACATCGCCAACAAATCTTCTTACAAATTTAGTGCAGCTGCGTACGAAGCAAAGTTGATGTCAATATTTCGAAATTACCGACTGAGAAAGAGAAAGGATTGTATAATTATATGCACAAAATTTCCAATGGAGATAATTACCCTATTCGATAGTATAAAAGACGTACGGGGGTCATATAGGACGCACCCCATTTCAGCAGGGCATATGCGGTGGAAAAGCTTTTTTTTTTAAAGCTCTGCAGGGTTAACATTAAAAACACAAACTGCTCCTCCGCGCGAATTCTTCTTTTTTTTTTTGAGTGGTATTTGCTTGGGTCAAACCAAAAACAATTGACATTCGTACTGAATTTAAAACTATGAATGAAATACACATAGGTCAAATGGAGTCGCAAACCTTATGATAAAACCTTAGTGGAACTGAGCTGGGTAGAAAAATCGAGCCGGAACGAGACTGCCGAAATAGAAGGCCAGCCTTACGGAAGTGGGATGAAACATGTGACGTCACTATCTTGAGTCCTTGCTTTTCAGAAGAACGGTTGTTGTTTTTAGTCACCAAACTTACCCATGTTTTGAATTATTTAACTATTTGTTTTTTTTTTTCTTTTAAATATTGAATTAATTTATTAAAAAAAGGAATGCCTTATAGATGTGTCGTACCTGTTTACAAATGAGATTACAAAAATGAAACAAAAGTCAATGTATTTTTCTTTTCAGAAAGATAGAACATTATCTAATATTTGGATCCGTTCACTCAAAAGGATGGATTTTACACCTAATAATTTTAGCAATTTTTTTTGTGTTAAAAAACAACTAAATTTAATTGAAACTTAATTAAATTATTTTAATTCTAATTCGCAAAATTAATTGTAATTTACAATACATTAAAACAAAGTTACGATAGTTCTGGCTAAGTTTTTTAGAGCTCAATCCTTATTTTATCTAAATAAACTTTAAATAAATTGTCGATATAGATTCATAAAGGAAGATTTTTATTGGTATAAAAATAATTCTAATAGTTCTAACAACTTTTTTAGAATTGTATTCTTAAAAACATTTTTACTTATTTAAAAAATGTATATAAACTTTACAAATTCTGTTTATTTTATATAGCTTCGTCATTTTATTCAATAAAAATGTCAGAACATTTATTCATTTTAAGAATGAAACTAATATTCTGTTTCAAATTGTAAAAATATTTTAAAGTAGCTTCCTCACTAATAATTGTTTATTGAATTAATATATTAAATTATGTTTCTTAAAAATGTCAGAACACTTCATTAATGTAGATTTTGCTTACTATCTTAGATTTTTACAGGAATTTAAAATAGGTTTGGTTTTTAAAATCTTTTTAGGCATGTGAACTACATTTTCAATCTGAAGACATAAGGAGGGAATCGTCAGTCTTTGATGAAAAAACAGGAGACACAATTACAGCTAAACTTCAGAAAACATATCTTCATGATGGTGCTATCTCCAGAATTTTACCAATCTGTCCCCCATATTTATCTTCAATGACTACGTCGAGAGAGTCTCCAGATTTGAAGAGAATTCGACTGGAGAATTGTCATTAAAAGTGCTATAAATCAAAGTAATACAAACAACAAAATAAATTCTATAATATTAATTATCTAGAAGGGAAATGAAATTTTCTTGGTAGAAATTACTAGCTTGTTGTTAGGCAACAAGAGACTCTTATTATATGCAGCATCATCAAATCCCCATATCCAAAAATCAATCTAACTCTCTTGTAATTGAATCTGATTTTGTAGTACATGTGTTTTGTAGAGATCTGAAAATGAATACAATACGGGACTATAAGATTTCTAAACATGTAACAGATCAAAATACTCTTGAAATTCTGATGGAAAATATGAAGAAAATGGACACGGAACAGCAGCAAACCAAACCTAAAAATGTGATTTCTATATTAAAATTGGTAATGTCGTTTCTACTATTGGTGCAAGAAGAATCAAACAAATATTTAAATTCGATCAAATTTATTTATGAGTAGCTAAACTTAATGACACAGAATACACTTGATTATTCAACAGAAATGATATTTTCTTCATTGTTGTATAACTGCTCCCCTAAGGGGAACAGGTTGTTAAGAGACAGCAAAAATATAATTTTACCTGGCTATTCAACCATTAAAATACTAATCTTATTAACTGTTATATAGGAATACACCGACACTTGGGTTTGAACACGGATCGCCAGAGAGCAAGCACAGTCAACCTCATCTTGAAATAATTTGATCACGTGATGGGTAAAGGAAAAATATATATGGGAATTAGCGGCGTCTGACAGATGTTGTTCGAAGGAGTTACTATTATTGTATCTGTGATTTACAAAGTCTCTCCTATAAAACAGAATGCTATCAGTTTTAAAATTGAGCTTACCATTTAATCAACAATATATAAAAACTGATTTGAAGAATTTACAACAACTAAATTGGGATGAAATGGCAGAGAATCAAAAGTTAGAGATGTATAAATTTAGAATTGATGTTAGAAAACATTGAATGTTTTGGTAGATTATGAGCTTTTTTTAAATATTGACCCTCATCACAAGTGTCAATATTTAAAAAAAGCTCATAATCTACCAAAACATTCAATGTTATGTGCATAGCTAATTTCTTTTGATTTACTGAATGAAGAAAACAATAATTTTTTATCAGTTTACCAATGACTGCATAATTATATAGAACAAAATTTGTAGTTGTTTCATTAGGATATAAAAGAGAACTTTTATTAATCCCCTGAAAACAGTTGTTTATTCCAGGTGTTTCTTCCACATTATCTCTTCTCGATATTAAATTTTTGCAACTATTGCATTTAATTTTCTTAAAAACTGCATAACAGGTTTTTTGGTCTTTCTTAATAATAACATAAGCATTTCGACGATAAAACTTTGGTTTTATTAATTTTGGGGCCTTTTTTCCTCATGCTATGTTGAAGTAGTTTATAATGCAACATTCAGCAACAACATTTTTTATTAGTTTTATTTTTTTAAATGAATATTAAATAAAGTTTAAACAGTTTTCCTAAACTTTTTTTTTTTGGTTTACAATCATTCATTATCTACATAACTGACTGTCTCGCTAACCTCATGGACTATGTTTGTGATATCACAATCGAGCAGGCCTTCTCTTTCGGTGGTCTCGGCCGTAATCAGCACAATTCAGGAAAAAACGAATGCTTATCAGCTGAGATGGGCCTGCGAATAATTCATCTACTTTGGATCCGATTCTTACTCATATTAATTTCAACTTAACCTGATGTCTACGAGCCGAACCCAATAAGATAAAAGAAGGATATAATGTCTTTATCAGAAGCTACGAAGGGAAAGTTTTCTTTTCATATTGAAGCCCTGGATTTGAAATTTAGCTCACTCCAAGTTGATCTCTGTTGATCAATGTTGATCCCAACAAACAGAAAAAAAAATGAGAAATATTTCTATTCGCTTAATGATAGACAGAAGCAAAATCATTCTACTTGTAATAGAATAAATTTATTTTCAGTTGTTTTCATTAATTTTCTTAATCTAATTACCACTGGTTTCGATTTTAAATATCGATTAAACTGTGGATATTTCCAAATTCAAATTTTCTTAAAACCAATAATAAAAATTTAAATAATCCTTTTATTTTTGCTTGGGAAAGGAAATATATATAATTTTAAAATTACATCAATGTTTATATATTTATATTTATTGGTTTTTATAATAACATTCTTCAATAAATTATGTCTAGATTATTCTCTGCTACATGCTAATGCCCACATGCTGAGACACTCAACACTGAAAACTCTACAGTATTTCAAGCGCAAATTTCTTTATTCAAAAAGAGCACTGCTCATGCTGAATGCTCGAAAACTGTGTTCTTATGCCAGAACTGAATTATACTAATAAATACATAAAATATTCTAACGGTGAAAAATAGTACATTTAAATTGGGTCTTTTGTTTATTCAATATGACTATCAAAGGTTTTACAAGTAGATGACTAATCCCAACGTCAAATGTCGTATTAATTACTTTCTGAACAACTTAATATTTTGAAAAGTTTCCTGAGATCAAACCTTGCCAAACACAAGAATCTATTCTTGCTGTCAGCTTAATTAATAAGAAATACACGAATGAAAAGCAGGCGCCATTTATAATAGAGGAAGGTAGGATAAGGTGCCGGAAGTCTTTTCCCGTTTAAATATTGGTGTATTTACCACACTGTCAAGGAAAGAAAGAAAAGAAAAATGGCTTAATTTTCTATATAGAAATTTTCCCAAATAATCGTTGATATGTCTCGTGTAGAAGTAAATCTGTCTCAGTTTTCTAAACTAACTGAATATGTTCAAAGAACAGAGTAGCATATTTATTGTATATAAAACAAACTGTAGGAACTCTTATTACAATCTCACCGTCCTGTAAAGTGTAAGTCGATCAGGCTGAAACACAGAGTGCCAGATGAAATTGCTTACCATTTATTATAACAGCACTTTACAATAGCAAGTAGAAAGTTTAAGAATATATTTAGTATGTCTGAAGCAGGAAAACATTCCTCCAACTCCTTTTCATCGAGTTAAGCATCTACCGATGTATCTCCAATTTTTAACATTGAATCTATTTTTTTCTTTTGTTTAAACTGGCTTAACCTTTCTAAGTCTCCTGGAGCGACTTCATCACAAACATTGACGTGCCAGTGACCTTATCATTGAAGAATTGGCAATGTTTAACCTTTGTGCCTGCCAAAAAAATGGTGTGTCAAAAGAAGGGTTATTACCTTGACACCGTTATTACTGTATACACTTTTGACTCCCTTGGCAATATATTTATGTTATAAAAAAGTGATGTTTAAAATAATATTGTGACCAAGTAAATGGTTAAGTAATAAGAAAAAACCAGGTTTGCAGATATATCGTATATTAAACACTAAGTACATCAGAAGAGTATTACACAACTAGTGAGAGTGTATCGAATGAACTAGCGCTCAATCTATTCACTGTTCACTCCCCACCTCCGGAACCTTCTCTCCTACTAAACTTATAGTAGGCGGAAGAGTCTAACATACTCTTAGAGAGAGGTCACCACAACACATAATTAATAAAAGCAAAACATATGAAAATTATTTATACCTTTTATTTATTCTTGCGAATAAGCGGCAAATATAATAAATAATTATTAATATATTTGCCGCTTATTCCTGAGAATAAATAAAAGGTATAAATATATATATAAAAATACTATATAAAAAATATATATATATAAAATACTATATATAAAATATATATATATATTAAATACTAATTATTTATTATATTGCTTATTTAAAAGAATAATTTTATATTTACAAGGTTATAAAAATATATGTACCAACTATAATGAAATATTTAATATTTACCATTTTATAAAGAAATAAACATGAAAAGATATATTATTCATAAATTTATAAATGTGTCTGAAAAAAATTAATAAACGCTTAACTAGATGTAACTTTAATTATAAATTTTTAAAAACTGCTCTTTCTTTCATTTGCTCTCACCACATAAATCCACTAAAATAAATTGACAGCATCTTTTATTTTAATAAACAGATTCCTTTTCAAATTATTTCTTTATAAAATAATAAATAACAAATATCGGATATCACATATTTTAATAATATTGCAAAAAAAAAAAATGCCGATAGAGTCAAAAATGTATACAGTGTCAAAGGTTAACTCTTTTTTGGCCTTTTGGCACACTGTTTTTTTTTGCGGAAACTGAGGTTAAACATTTGTCGAAGAATTCTTGCAGAAAAATACGGTTTTGTTTGATCTATCGTATAAATTCCTCAAGCACGAAAGGCATTACTGTTTTTGCGAGCTAACTTCCGGTCAACATAATAGAAGCCGGCACAAGAGATACAAATATATAATGTGTACCGTAAACAGGATGCAGAAACTAATGCTTTATTGGCGCCACAAGATTTCAAAGATGGTTGCGTTCACCAAGCGCAAACTAAGAACAAAATAGTGAAAGTAGCATCATGGCATCCCCTTCTAATCCTCAGCTCTGTTCTTGTAGCGATAATCTATCTGTGAGTTGCATCGAGTTAGTAATATATGATGGTTAACTTAACCGAGTTAAAGATAGTCCGTTTGAGTTCCTGCGATAGTCTGTAGTCTAAGTAAACCTCAGCAGGACAGCTTATCTCGATTAGAAGAGAGGAGGAATGAAAGAAGCGGAATAAGTCTTTCTGAATCTTATTTTCCGTCATCTGTTACCTAGAAACGACATAAAATAATGTCCGCTCGTCTCTTTCTCTGATGTTATTTTTTTTTAAGCACACTGTTTTCGGGGAGGAGACATTAAAGCTGAAAGCAGAGCGAAACGAAATTGCCCGGGTTTATTTTACCGAAGCACAAAGTTACGTGAATTTAT
>CAHIKZ030000504.1:77500-182500 GCA_903632075.3 Acanthosepion pharaonis | reverse complement strand
AACATTCTTGTTGTAACACTCTCGTTTGTATATGTTTGTATTACTGTTTCTGTTTAAATCAATTCCTCTCTTTGTGTCTTTATTTCTGGCCCTAACAAGGCCAAAACAATAAATAACAGTATTTTCCGACATGTTCCTATCGTTTATTTTATAAATTATTTTCCCTATTGCTTTCTTGTCTATTATAGTGTGCTTTCATCCAGTCTATACTTTAGCAGTTTTGCACATAAAAAATATATACCACTTCCTCACCAAGGTTTATCTTTCTGATAACTTCGCTTCCGCTGAAATTATAAATAATAGATTTTTTTTCTTTTGGAATGCAATCTACAATTGTTATTTCAAAAATTTAGCTTACGTTTGACATACCGTTATAAATGTGGAGAAAAGCTATAAGGGCCGAATTCTTTATTGTGTAATAATGTTTATTTTTTGTTTATTTTTTAAAATTATTTTACATCAATCAAGGAGATAAAGCCACTAATACGTAAGAGGTTAAATGATGCGAAACAATCCGAGAAAAAAGACATTATTAAGGAGAGAGACCATTAAAAAAACAGGAATGAAGAAGACAGAAGATGACGATTGGCATTCATTTTTTTTTTTTTTTAAGATCAAAGTTGACTGGAAATTAAGATATCGGACGAGAGTTCCACAAGTAAGAAGGGAAAAAGAAGAAACCGTCAGTATAGAACTTACGGTTACATCTCGCCATTTCAATTGTAAAGTGATGAGACCTTGCTGTCAATCTAGTACTGCGCTTAAATTCATAAAACTGAGGTACAAAAGCGGAAAGTTTAGCAGAACAATTACCATGGAAATATTTATAGAAAAACGTTCAGGGAAGCCATTTTAATCATGATGGTTCAATCAATACCTACAAGTTTTCTTTGCAAATAAGAAAAGTATTTATCTTGATTTGATATGAGGATTTTTATCTTCTAAATTCATTTTTCTATAATGTCAAATCTATTGGATTGTGTTATAAGTAATTCCCATTTTAGGGGATCAATTCTAATGGCAAATGTATTATCTTAATTACTAAGCATACGAGGAAGTTAAGAATAGATTTTAAGTACACTAATATACCTTAGTTTTTGCACAGCAGTGATGGTGGACACAGTGGATTAAAGGAAAAAAATGTTGTTCTTATGTATGACACCTCAAGTCTACACACAACAAGAATAACACAGAAAAACATTTTGGAACTCGGCTAACATGTTCTTCCCAACCCAATGTATTCACCTGATCTCGTACCAACAGATAATGACCTTTTTTGATGGCTGCAAAACATATTTATGGGTCAAATTTTCTCTAATGAAAATCAGATTTAAGAGTTCGTCGAAAACATTTTCACATCAAAAGCTGCGGGGATCTTACTCAGACGCGAGTGGCAACAAGTCATTGCAAATAATGGTGAATATAAAATAGAATAAAATGCATTTGTACTTTATATTCTGAAGAATAAAGCTGACAAAGACGGAGTTTATTTATGACTCAACCTAATATTAGCCACCAGTCTTTTTTGAAGTCTAAGAGAGAAGTAGCTGGTTATTAGAAACCTTATAGCTGAACTCTCTTTAAAAATGATTCACATCTCTTATGTTGATAATATGAAGATAAACCCCTATACGTTTTCTTCATCAAAAAAGCATTTTATTTCAATCACAACTTTTTTCTTGTTATAAACATTCTGTCTGAAATTGCAAAATGTCTTTTCTTCTATTTAGGAATCCTGCACAATGTTTATAGCTAAGAAAAAACAGGTTATTTTATTATTTTTATTATTACTTTATTAATTAACAAATTAATAATACTGATGAAAAGACGTCATCATCTTAAACCTAAGAGAACAATAAGAATTGTAAACGGATTAAGGCGGTTGGTAACTAATTTGATTTCCAGAAAAGACCGTTTTAGAAGTTAGTCGATCAACATTTAATTAAGAACAATATTTTTCATTTTGAATCCAACAACTTCCAATACCTGATCTATGAACAGCAGAAATGAACATTTTTTCACATTACGCTTAGTATAATTCAAAAATTTCGACAGATATATATATATATATATATATATATATATATATATATATATATATATATATATATATATATATATATATATATATATATATATATATATATATATATATATATATATATATATATATATATGTGTGTGTGTGTGTGTTAACAATAAATACTAATGCTTGATTTCCGCTTGATGATTGTTATCACATAAAATTCTGAGTAGCGGGTTTTGACATTACGGAAATAATAATAATAATAATAATTATATATATATATATATATATATATATATAATTATTTTTATAAAAAATTATAACATAAGTATGTTATAAAATCACTACAAAATAGCCATTTTGTTTCAACACACTCTGTGTCTTATCATCAAGTGATGATGTTGAAAAGAAAATAAATGGTTTTAAAAGTTTCAGATTAATTAACGATCCTACACTAGGGGGAAACATTGTTAGAAAAGCTAGAATAACCAATCAAAAACGAAGTATAGAAAGATTCAAAAGCTTGACAACGAAATCATGTTATAATAGCTATTCAGATCTTTAAATAAGTGTAATATTAAAAATAATTTATACTAACCAATAATTATAAAATTATATGATAAAATTTAATATTAAAATTAAAAACTGGCAATTTTAAAATCCAATTTTAATCACTATTAAGTTTAAAAACTACAAAATTATTCAGAAAAGAAAACATATATATGTTTATTCAATTCATTTCTTCATTGAAATTACGTTCGACAAGACGCTACAATATATCCGGTCATTTGAAAATACATGTATATATATTTTTTTTTCTTTTCGCTTTCTTTTCCGTTTTTATTTTAAAGTGTGTGAATGTGGTCTTAAACTCACGCGCAAAACAACAAAAACATAATCAGATTATAATACATAAGCACCCAGACATAATTAGATATACGCACACACACACACACACACACACACACACACACACACACACACACACATACACACTAAAAGAAAAAAAGGGGGGAGAGACATGAACATCTCTACATCCCTTTATGAAAAAAGGAGACGTGGAAACTAACACTTATACACACACACAGTTAAATGTGAATACACTCTACATACACATAGACACCGATAGATACACATACATACATCCACAGACAATGACATAGACAATCAGATATCATAACCAATAAATATTTCAGACTTAAATAAATGCTAACCACTTATTAAATTATAACTTAAGGGAGCAAATATACAAAGATAAAAATGGTTAAAAATAATATTATTTAATATATTAAAACGAAAATTCCAAAATCATAAATATCAATAAAAATATATATTAATCATATAAGTTGATAATAGTTTCATTATATATTAGGCAAAGAAAAACAGGATAAAGAAAGCCACAGATACATATATATATATATATATATATATATATACACACGGCAGCAAACACAAATTAACACACATAAACATACACTCATACATACATATACATACAGAAATACATACAAATAAATATATAAACATAAACATATACGCACATATACATATCTATGATAACAAGTACACATGCACGCACATATACATATATAAACCTAAATACACACATATATACACAGACTTTTATGCACACATACTTACATATATAAAAACAGTCATGATATACCAAAGTTTCCATACCCACACATACACACAAACTCATACATAATAGGTGCCAACACACACACATATATATACATACACAAACATACATAAATATATATGCACACATACATACATATCTACAAATAAACATATATATAAATATATCTATCCACAATAACAACTACCAATATATACATGCATACATAAAAATACAACAACACTCAACCAAATACATATATAAACGTACTAATATATAGATACATAAATATACCTTCAAATACCAACACACAGCAATATACATATAGCCTAACATACAAATATATAAACACATTCATACAAACAGAAATATACTTAAATATAAATATACATACACAATAAAATAGGACACATACAGATATATACACACACAGATATATATATATATATACGCACATACATACACACATACACACACACATACATATATATACAAATATATCGTGGCACAAAGCCGAAATTAGGGGGCACCCAGTGAGGAACGAACTCATTACTCAGTCGCAACTAATCTAGCGAACCATGCTGGCCAACCATTATACCGCCGTGATTTTATCATACATACGTATGTGTGTGTATTGTGGATAGATATATTTATATATATGTTTATTTGTAGATATGTATGTATGTGTGCATATATATTTATGTATGTTTGTGTATGTATATATATGTGTGTGTGTTGGCACCTATTATGTATGAGTTTGTTTGTGTGTATGTGTGGGTATGGAAACTTTGGTATATCATGACTGTTTTTATATATGTAAGTATGTGTGCATAAAAGTCTGTGTATATATGTGTGTATTTAGGTTTATATGTATATGTGCGTGCATGTGTACTTGTTATCATAGATATGTATATGTGCGTATATGTTTATGTTTATATATTTATTTGTATGTATTTCTGTATGTATATGTATGTATGAGTGTATGTTTATGTGTGTTAATTTGTGTTTGCTGCCGTGTGTATATATATATATATATATATATATATATGTATCTGTGGCTTTCTTTATCCTGTTTTTCTTTGCCTAATATATAATGAAACTATTATCAACTTATATGATTAATATATATTTTTATTGATATTTATGATTTTGGAATTTTCGTTTTAATATATTAAATAATATTATTTTTAACCATTTTTATCTTTGTATATTTGCTCCCTTAAGTTATAATTTAATAAGTGGTTAGCATTTATTTAAGTCTGAAATATTTATTGGTTATGATATCTGATTGTCTATGTCATTGTCTGTGGATGTATGTATGTGTATCTATCGGTGTCTATGTGTATGTAGAGTGTATTCACATTTGTGTGTGTGTATAAGTGTTAGTTTCCACGTCTCCTTTTTTCATAAAGGGATGTAGAGATGTTCATGTCTCTCCCCCCCTTTTTTCTTTTAGTGTGTGTGTATGTGTGTGTATATGTGTGTGTGTGTGTGTGTGTGTGTGTGTGTGTGTGTGTGTGTGTGTGTGTGTGTGTGTGTGTGCGTATATCTAATTATGTCTGGGTGCTTATGTATTATAATCTGATTATGTTTTTGTTGTTTTGCGCGTGAGTTTAAGACCACATTCACACACTTTAAAATAAAAACGGAAAAGAAAGCGAAAAGAAAAAATATATATATACATGTATTTTCAAATGACCGGATATATTGTAGCGTCTTGTTGAACATAATTTCAATGAAGAAATGAATTGAATAAACATATATATGTTTTCTTTTCTGAATAATTTTGTAGTTTTTAAACTTAATAGTGATTAAATTTGGATTTTAAAATTGCCAGTTTTTAATTTTAATATTAAATTTTATATAATTTTATAATTATTGGTTCGTATAAATTATTTTTAATATTACACGTATTTAAAGATCTGAATAGCTATTATAACATGATTTCGTTGTCAAGCTTTTGAATCTTTTCTATACTTCGTTTTTGATTGGTTATTCTAGCTTTTGTAACAATGCTTCCCTAGTGTAGGATCGTTAATTAATCTGAAACTTTTAAAACCATTTATTTTCTTTTTCAACATCATCACTTGATAAGACACAGAGTGTGTTGAAACAAAATGGCTATTTTGTAGTGATTTTATAACATATTTATGTTATAAATTTTTATAAAAATAATTATATCTGCTCTACTTTGTATTGAGCACTCTTTTAAGAATAGTAATTGTTGGTTATTGGAATTCATTCCGTATATACCAATTATATACTTGTATATATATATATATATATATATATATATATATATATATATATATATATATATATAATAAAAAGGCTTAAACACAAATATTCCATGGTCATAATTTATTCCATTGGAATCGTAAATACGATCCAATTCATCAGACCTATAAATTCAAAAAAAAAACAGAAAAAACAACTCCGAAATAAAACAGAATTTAGAGAGAGAGGTATGAGGAGGAGGGAGATTAAACCTTAACAGAGAGAATTTTAGGAGAGGTGGGGGGAAGGGGTTTAAGTAAGAGAAAATCCTAAAAAATATTTACCACTAATATTATCTCTCTCTCTCTCTCTCTCTCTCTATATATATATATATATATATATATATACACACAGGGTGCGATTGATAAATTGTCGCCATTTTTTTTTATAATTTCGCGCAGGCGCGATACTTGTTTTTAATTATGTCGTCTGTACATTATAGTAGGCTCAATTGGGCACGGTTTGTGAGAAAAGAGCACAATGACGCAGTTCATTCCGCCAGAAATTTGGCATTTACTGTTGGGCATTCGCGCCGGAAACTCTAATACGAAGTTGTCAGAATGTTTGGATGTCATTCTGACGACAATGTGAAGGATTAGAAAAAATTTGGATGAGTCTAATGGTGATTACGAAGGTACGCTAGCTCGGAAGGCTCACTCTAATCTTTCTAAGAAACGAACTCCCAAATTTGTTGGTGAGGGCTTCAAACTCTATACGGAGGCCTATATCAAGTGCCTTGAGGAAGTAGTGCTGACCTGGGTCAAGAGGGTGGCTGCCGGAAGACCTTATGTATTACGATTCTGCACCATGCCACAACGACAGGAGTACCCAATCATAACTGTCAGACAATTTTCTGCGACCACATCATCATCACGACCACCTAACAGACTGCAACCTCATTGATTATCATGGGTGGGTCGCAGTTGAACTAGAGACCCAAAAAATTAGCAGAAAAACGTGGCACTCATGAAAGCAAAACAGTTCAAATACAATATTCTAATTATCTTAAAAATATTCTAAAGACAAAATTTCAAATACAGTATTCTGAATGCAGAAGAAAAATCAAACAAAACAAAAAACAGGCGAATATAACAGGAAAAAAAAACATTAAAATATAACAATTCAAATAAAATTTTCTAATTAACTTCTAAAATTATTCTACAAGGTAACCAAAACAGTTCTGTCCGTTTTTTGATTAGTCATTGAATGAAGTTGAAATATATACGAAATGCGTGTAGCATTTGTTTTCAAATTTGGACAGCCGGAAGTAGGAACATCAGACATTATAAAAAAACACGCGCACCGTGCCCGACCATCAGTTATAAGCCGGACAGCTGTGAGAAGGATGCAAGTGTCTAGAGATCTCGTTCGGAGCTGTTTGCTTTACGACTTCAAAGTGGGCTTATCAGCAGCTGCATCAAGTCGCCTCATATGCCAAGCGTTTGGGGATAGTGCTGTGGATGAACGTACTGCAAGGCGTTGGTTTCGAAAATTCAAGTCGGGAGATTTGTCTCTCCATGATGAGCCTCGCAGTGGACGACCGACCACAGGTTTTGAATGACGGAGTCCTGAAGGCGGCCGTTGAAGAGGACTGTAGTCTAACGTGTGGTGAACTTGCAAGACAGTCCAACGTTTCCGATGAAACAGTTAGACTTCACCTGCACCGCCTAGGTATGACGTACAAACTAAGCAAGTGGGTTCCGTAAACGCTGTTGGAGGTCCACAAGTGACCAGGAGTAGCGGCATGCGTATCGCTGCTTTCTCGCCACCGTACCGCATCCTTATTCAATCGAGTGCTTACCAGTGATGAAAAGTGGGTTCTGTACGAAACTCCCAAGCGTTCCAGGCATTGGTTGTCTCCTCAGGATGCTGTCCCTCACACCGCATGACCGCTTATGCACCCACGCAAGATTAGGCTTTGTGTCTGGTGGACAGGTCGTCAAGTGGTTCATTATGAACTGCTACCAACGGGCCAAACGGTCACTGGAGACCTATACTCGTAGCAATTGAAACGTGTGTAACAGGCATTGCGCCAGAAGGAGCCCGCACTGGTGAATCGCAAAGGTGTGCTTTTCACCATGACAACGCCAGGCCGCATGTCGCGCGAGTGGTCAGGGATACCGTACAGCAACTTGGGTGGGAGACTTTGTGCTATCCACCTTATTCACCTGACCTTGCGCCATCCGATTACCACCTCTTCCACTCCCTGGATAATCATCTTTGTGGGAAATCCTTCACCAATGAAGGAGACTTGCGCAAAGCCCTCACGGGCTTCTTTGCGTCAAAATCCCCCGAGTTCTACCGCAAGGGCATTGAACAGCTGGAGATACGTTGACAGAAGGTGCTGGATGCCGATGGCGATTACTTTGAAGACTAAATATAAGTTACACATAACATACTGTGAAGAGTTTTCTTTTTTTCCTTTAAAAACGGACAGAACGTTTTTGGTTACCTTGTAATTTAATTAACCCTGAAAACACAGCAATTCAAATTAAATTTTCTAAAATGATTCTAATATTAGAACAGAACAAATGGTCAGCAAAATTGAGAATGATCATTGAAACATCTTCATGAAAAAAAAATACTTTATAAACAATTTTTTGTTTTTCCTGATGGAGTGGATACAAACAGATTATTTTTGCTTCCAACTCTTGAACATGGAATATAAAGTTGTCTATGGGAAAGCATAATTCTTTAAGGTGTGTGCCAGCAACTGAGAGGGTCTGTCCTTTGGATTTATTTATGGACATTGCTTAGTTTCACTAAAAACTGCAATCTCTTGAAAGCATTTTTTTCCATCAAATGGGATGAAAGGTATTCTTGGGACGAAATCATCTCTTTTATCACACGGTGACAGAATGGCTGCTTCAATATAGCATCTGACTGGATCAAATACCATACATTTTGGCAGTAAGTTCATCATTTTGATTACTTTCAGCCTAAACACCCTAGCTATAAGTTAATGTCTATGAACATGAGACTGTTCTTCAAGCTTTTAATTTTTAATTTCTTTCCATTTCCGATGCAGGTGGAGGTTATGAATAAATGTGGGTGGCCATATTGTCTAACATAAGTCATTGCATCTGTTCTTTTGTCAACGTGGGTTTATCATGAATAGCAAGATACAAAGTTAGCCAGCAGCATCATTATTGATTGCATCTTTTAAGTGAGCACACTCTTCATATCTGAATTGTTTTTGATTCCTTCGAAGGTATCCTAATCTCTCTGATTCAATTTTAGCATACACGTCAACTGCATAATATTGTTGAATTCTGTGTAGATGATTGAATGTATTCGGATGAATGATGAAATGGTAGGCATAGAAATCCATTGCAGAGACAGTTTTGTTTTCACCAGGTTATGCCCAAGCCTTGTGAATGCTTAGTATCCATCTTCTTCATTCCCAAATAACAATGGATATTACAAGGCATGCTATGAACGATGAAATTCACTTACACTTTTGATCTGACTGAAGTATAATGCTACGATGACAACCAGTCTCTTCAGTTCTCATTATTATAACAACTTTATATATATATATATATATATATATATATATTATAAAGAGATAATCATACATTGAATCAATTAGCAATATTAATGCAATTAATGGCGAAATCTCTTCATAACAGACTTAATATAGCATTAACCTACTAACAATCCACTGGTGATGCATCCTTATGTATAAAATTGTTGTCAGATGGATCTGGTGTATTTTTTAGAGTAGCAAGTACTTCATATCCTCATCAATCTAATGGTGAGGACATGAAGTTCTTGAAAGTACTTACTGCTCTAAAAAATACACAAGATCCATCTTGGCAACAATTTCATACATAAGGATGGCATCATTCAATGGATTTTTAGCAGTTTAATGTTTATATTAAGTCTGTTAGCGAAGAGATTTCGCCATTAATTGCATTAATATTGCTAATTGATTCAATGTGTGATTATCTCTTTATAATATAAAATATATGCTGCCTAAGATAATATATATATATACATATGCTGCCTAATGTAATATATATATATATATATATATATATGCAGCCTAATCATACTTATTATAAAACCCAGGTTGTGTGTGTGTGCGTGTGTTTGTCTGTACGTTTATATATTAGATCGGATTTTCTACATTTTTTAACCGATTTCAACAAAACTTCACAGGACTACGTAAAATTACTTTGCGGTCGTTCTGACAGCGCCAAAAATTGGAAAAACACAATTGTTTTTGCACGAAATCAATTTGAAAACACGATTAAAAGAATGAAAGGGGACAACTCATATCGAGTTATACTTATTATAAAAACCCAGGTTGTGTGTGTGTGTGTGTGTGTGTGTGTGTGTGTGTGTGTGTGTGTGTGTGTTCGTTTATATATGGGATCGGATTTCCTACATTTTTCAACCGATTTCAACAAAACTTCACGGGGTGGGGGGGGCAGGTAGTGTTTCTTATTGTCTTGCACACTTTTTTCTTTATTTTTGCATTCAGAATGCTTTAAAAACTTCCATTTACAAGACAATTGTTTATAATAAAATTCTATTCAATCGGTAGACTCATAACAATTGAAAACAATGTTTTGTTTGAGTTTGGGTTAACCAATTCGTAAAAAAACAAAAAAAAAAAAACTAATTAAGACATGCGTGTCCGTCAACCTTAAACAATAATCTTTGTCAATTTTATTTTTCAGTCTTTATGATGGTGAATACTTGATCTATCTCTTACTGTTATATCCCCGGGCAACGCCGGGCTCTACTGATAGTATAATATATATATATATATAAAATAGCTGGCCACTCGTATTCGAGGATACTCTATTACGATATTGAGTCACCCCTTCCCCTTCCTGAACAATATATCACGATGAATTGTGACTTCATGCTAACACAATCATTTGTCTGTCATCTTTAATGAAACCTGTATGAAAGGAAGATTGTTGACCCCACAAAAACAATTAGATAAAAAAATTATATATAAAAAAGAAAAAAAACGAATCACTAAAGAGAGATAACTGTTGCTCTTGACAAAGAATTACTTTTATAAATAAGGTTAATTCAAACATTTTCTACGCAACATTCTAACCAGACAAAATAACGGTTAATGAAATGACGCATTTATTTTACAGCTTGGCGATCAATCTATTTTAGAAGCCTTGAACCAGAAATTCTTTCTGCATTCATTATTTTAATTCTTTGTCAAGAACAAGGTCAATCATTTGTTTTAAGTATGTCCTTAATTAACTAAATTTGAAAGCCTATTTTCTCATTTCAACTGAGATATCCAGATGATTGAATATTAATCGCATATAGAATTCTCGAAGTCAACTATAGTCAACCAAAATGAAGTTATTGCAAAGTAATGCTACGCTGGAATTTGATTATGGCTGTCTTTATTTCTGTTTGACGTATAACCGAATATATTTTTCAAATAAAAAAACCGTGTCCGCCGCTTATTAAATGATTAAGTATTTTTGTTTTAATGCTGGCGATGTGCACCGAAGGTCGCTTTTTCTGTAAACGCACTTATTAAAATGTGAATTGTTTCTACATTAGTAGGTTTCATTAAGTAAGTGTTATATATATATATTAACTATTAAGTAGTCCTAGAGGCCCGCCCCCACACAATCTACTGATCCTTCATCGCTCCTCCCACTACACTCTAAGAAATAGGATTGCATTTTGAATTCATTATCAGAAGGTAAAGATATATTTCTTCAGAGAGCGATATCCGTTTTTTTCAGAACCCAATAAGTTTTCATTACAACTTAGCTGACAATATAAAGTTAATTTTTAATCGATAGCGATATAAAGTTAATTTCACTGTCTAATAATATATAATGTTAATAGCTAACCATATAACGTTCATTTTAAAAACTAACCATGTAGAATTAATTTTAATGTGTAATGTAATGATAATTTTAATGACAAACAATATAAAGTTAATTTTAATAGCTAACGATATAAATTTCATTTTAATGGTTTACCATACTAAGTTAATATTAATGAGTAACTATATAAAGTTAATTCGAATGGTTAACCATATAAAGTTAATTTTAATGATTAGCAATATGAATGGGGATTTTAATGAAGACGATATAAACTTTATATTTAATAGTGAGGGAGCTAAGGTTTATTTTTAATGGCAAATGATATAAAGTTGATTTTTAATGGCCAACAATATAAAGTGTCCTGTTAATTGCTAGAGAAACGATATGATATAAAGTTGATTTTCAAAACAAAGAGGAAATGCAAGAAAACAAAATCACTTTTTACGATTACTGTTTCGATTATTTCCAAAAATTGATAAAAAAATTAATGAGCATATTCTTTATTTCTCATGTAACGAAAAGCACCAATTGTAAAAGTTTTCTGCATAAATTAATCTACCCTACCATTGTTCCACAGGGTAAAAACAAAATAGAAAGACGCTGAAAAAAAAGGCTGACTAAATCTATCTTGTTTAGGTAATTTTGTACAACGAATTTCATCAATATTTGTCTATATTTCTGAGATGGAGTAATGTAATTATATGCACTCTTTACATTGCTCGGACTGTTATCCTCATCCTTGTTATTATATCCACGACGTTTCGATCGCTGTACGCCCCGACCTTCTTCAAGTGATCGGAATTTCGAATTGAACCCTTTATTTCATCCTCAAGCCCAGTGGATGTAACGTGACTCAAAGAAATTTTGAGTTCAATACCTGGCCACAGAAGAAGTGAAGAAAAACACTTGGAGAGTTGAGTTACTGAAGGGGACTAAGTGAAACGGAGATATTCGGAAGAGGCATGGAAGGTGGAACTAGAACCATGCACCCCGATGGACGAAATAAAAGGATCGAATCGAAATCCCAATCATCTGAAGAAGGCCGGGGCATACAACAGACGAAACATCGTGAATATGACAATAAAGATGAGAAAAACATCTGAACTATGTTAATAGTGTAACAGATTTTATCAGGTTGCATTATTAATGTACGTATGTATAAAGTCTACCATTATATATATATATATATATATATATATATATATATATATATTCCTTCTCGCCTTTTTGGTACAACTCTGTGTTCCATACACATGCGAATAGTCAGAAGCGGATTGAAAACTGGACGTTTCAAAATTTAAGTATTGTTATTTATAAACTACTCTTAAGATATTGGAGCGGTACACTTATTTATATGGGGAATATATATATATTTCTAAAAAACTGGATTAAATACAAAACAACAAATCAATAAAAAATGCACTTGCATACATACATCCTATTAAATATATATATATATATATATATATATATATATATATATATATATAACGGAACAAACTCTGGGTATGTTTTAGCATCTAAATTGGTTGTTTAATATTTTTTTTTTTCGAACCAAATCTGAATTATTGATGTTTATATGATGTGTTTAATAACATCAGACCAGGTATATATATATATATATATATATATATATATATATATATATATATATATATATATATATATATATATATATCATTATAATATTTATCCAGTCTAGAAGAATGCACAACAGAATGTAAAAGAGCTAGATTGTTCGCTTCTGTCCCATTTTTTGGACTAAGAAAAAAATAGGACGAAATGGCCAAAAGTGCTTTCTGCATTCTATTGAGGATTTTTCTAGACTCGATGAATTACTATAATGATTTGCCTAAATCCCCCGTATTCTATAACTTATATATATATATATATATATATATATATATATATATATATATACCCAGTCTGATGTTATTAAACAAATCATATAAACATCAATAATTCAGATTTGGTTCGAAAAAATTGTAAAATATTAAACAACCAATTTAGATGTTAAAACATACCCAGAGTTTGTTCCTTATATATATATATATATATATATATATATATATATATATATATATAGAGAGAGAGAGAGAGAGAGAGAGAGAGACAGACAGACAGACAGACAGACAGAGTTATAGTTATACTAGTGAGAAGTGAAGATAATAATAGGATGTGTGTATGCATATATATATATATATATATATATATATATATGGTGAAACGCTTTAAAAAAAAAAATATATATATATATATATATTGTTACGCCCGAGGTTTCGTTGGGACTACGATAGCCCGAAACGCAACGAGAAAATAAATAAAAAAAAAAGAAAGAAGCGATCCCAAGGTTCAATGCAAAAACAAAGAAAAGAACGGTGGGCGGGGAATTCTTCAAGTCCAGACACCGGTAAACGCAGTAAGACATGAACAATGTGCAGAAACCGAACGAAAGGAGACAATACGATAATTTATAATACAAAGTTTATTTACAAATGTACAAGTTGCGAAAGTACGACAAAAAAAAAAACGAAACTTAATCACACAAGAGATGGGGAGATAAGTAATCAATTAAACAAAAACTACTGCAACTAATATCATAGGAATATAGTTCAAGCAGACAATAAGATATATCAAAACATGCACCACTTACAAGAGATGGAGATCGTCGTCGATCGGGTTTTTATCAATAACACAGTTGAACGAAAAGGATGTTCATACACTCTTTAGTTTTTCTTTTGAACATAAAAGGGAGGGATTATCAATGTTCTAGTATACACATGTGGATCATAAAAGCGTAGCCAACTTGGGTGATGATGTTCTTAATTCTTCGGGCAGCAAACAGCGAAATCTGATTTTGGCGATATCTGCTTCCTCGGGCACCAGACAGCGAAATCTGATATTTGGTGACGTCCACTTCTACTGGCAGCAAACAGCTAAGTCTGGTAATTGATGACGTCCGCTTCTTCCGAGGGCAGGCAACTGACTGAAGAATCGTTACCCCGACAAAAACAAAACCGTCAGGTGTCGGCCCACGAAAAATGCGTAGGCGTCATTCATATAATATTGATGGAGTCACTTGCACCTATTCGCCACACAGCGTTCGCCTGGCCCACGATTAGGGGCCAGACAGGAAATGATGGGGGAAGGAGAGGTTCTCTTCCGAGAAATGGCTACGAATTAACTGGTAATAAAAAAATATATCTTACAATCTGCGTTTTCACAGAAATAAAAAATAAATATTAATATTCCTGTGTTTCGTCGCAAATACAATGTACTTAAAATATGTTTGTAAAATTTGGGGTGAGGGTACAAATATGGGCTAACATAACAATATATAGCTCTTTTATTACCAGCGACACTCACTGTGCGTTATTTTATATATATATATAATTATTTTTTAAAAATATGATTTCTTCGCTACATAAGAGTTCTCATGTTTCAAAAACAAGAGCCGCACCTCAATATAATTGTGGCACTATTTACCAAGGCAAAAAAGAAAAGAAGGGAAAGAGGGGAAGGAAAGAAAGGAAAAGAGAGACGAGACCCAAAGCGTGGATGATAAGTAGGACACCCACAATGGATAAGGATATTTTGATAAGTAGCAAATGGCAAAAACTGTCATTACAATGGCAGAAAAAAATTCTAAGTGGATAAAGGAATCGTTGTGTTCTGGCGACGAGCTGTGTTATCGGGGATACATAAACAAACCGCTAATGCGGGAAAACATCTGATTACGCAAACCACAGACCGACTAGCCAAAGAAAAATCCAATTGAAAATGTTATTTTGATAATTGACAAAACACAGGTGAACTACAGGGCTCTGGATAGATATGAAAAATTAATTGTGTCAAAGCCGCACACGAGGTGGCGACTGACCGTTTTTCTTTGGCTGCGATAATAAAACTATGTTATCAGAAATGTGTACCAAAGAATGAATGGAACCATGGAAATGTTTTTTTTTTTTTTTTTCGAGGCGACGGACGATTGTGTTGTGTCAAATAGACCACCCATTCTGATAATTAGCGATAAGATGACAGACGAAGTCCAGGTGAGAACAAGAGTTACGACCACCACCGATCGCATTGTTCTATTTGCGGCCAGAGAAAATGAGAGCTGCGATTAAAAGAAAGAAAAGGAAAAGAAAAAGATGATTTTTTTTTTGTTAAGCAAGATATTTTTTTTCCTGAAACAAAGCCCGCGGGATCGTACACGCCCGACTAGACATCATTGGTCGAGTGGTGATCACGTGACGCAAGGAGGAAGCTGTCGCCGCCCATCTAGAGGATGGGTATGAGAGGTTGCTACGAAGAAGTGGGGAGGGCAGTTCACGCCCCTCTGAAGTATGGTGAGAAGGTGGGAGTAAGAGAGGGCTCCCAAAAATGGAAAGAAGTGGAAAATTCCTAACCAAAAATAAGAGAAGTGGATAAGTATTTAGAATTATCGAGGAACCCCCGGCGCCGACAAACCCACCCCGGTTTTGGTCGGCGTCCATATAAGCGAAGTCGCAGCGAGCGAAAATCAGTTCCAGCAGAGAGTTCCAGCAGAGAGTTCCAGCCTCGCATCGGCTGAACAAGATTCGCGCAAATTCCGGACTCCTCTTCAATCCAAGAACAATTATTTTGAAGAGCGACTTAGATCCAGACCACCAAAATAAGTTTTTTCGACTTTCGCCCGAAGACACACCAAAAAACCAATTTCTTAAAGAGCAAACAACTTGAAGTGTTGAAACTCGCCTAACGGAAAACAACGTGTCACAATCCATAGAACGGGTCGGGAGATAGATGCAGTCCTATGTATCCAACAACTAGACATAAAGTTTGTTACCCTTTTTTTTAATACCTTGAATTTTTGAGTTATCATTTTATTTTATTTTATGCATATTTGTGCGGTGTCACCCCCGTTTGAACCCGATTTACATTACGGCCCCAACTACTGATTGATCTCGTCTGCCTAAGATCAATTCACAACGTGGGTAGGCAGACTGGAGATCAATGCAGTTACTTTGGTAACCAGACGTTGGAAGCGAGTTGGGAACGACGAGGCTGATATCGAATCTAACCAGATTCCCATCCGAATCACCAAAAGGTTAGAACGTCACATTTGGGTGCCGCGACCGATACCAAGCCAGTTGGTCGTCACAGGACGAGACAACACGACTGACGCGACAGGCGGACGTCACGTTTGGAGCGGCGACACCCGAACGAAGCAGCGAGGAGCGAGCGAAGGCTGTGTTTAGGGACGTCACATAATTATTGAAATTAAATTGAATTAAAGTATCAAGCCCGGAAGTATAGCTTAAATTATAATTTTGGAGCACTGTATTTGAAAAGTGCTTGAAGACCCTACCACGAGTTGAGCCATGTTTTGTAAGTAAAATTGAATAGACGGAACTATTCGAAAGACGTTGATCGTTGTGCTCACGTGAAGTTACAAAACACTATGAACGATAGTTTGAGCGTACTGACATTGTTCAAACTGAGATCATGCCAGAGAAGGAGCCCTCTCCCAAAATCTGTTACTGGTCGTTGAACAAACACTAATGTGCCTCAGCCGGTGTTAACAGTGGGAATTGGCTCGCCGTCCTAGTTGCTGGTTGTGCTCCGAAAACTACTCATTACTTATGACTAGAATTTATTTTTAATAATGTTTGGTTAAATAATTTAGACATATTATGTCTGTTTATTTTAGTTTTAATCCTTTCAAGTCCACGAATTAATTTCTTGGTGGTTATAAAAAAACTGATCAAGAAAAATTCCAAAATTTTCTTTCAAATAATTTTATTTTCCCAAGTACTTTCAATCTCATCTGAGGCCATCTTTAATAGTTGCGTATAATTTGATATGTTATGCCTACGCGCCGTAAATTCAAAATATTTTTTCAACCACTATCCAAAGGAGATAAGTTATGTAGTTTTAAAAAAGATTTGTTAATTGTCGTATTTTAATTTAGTAATTTTTTTTTTATATAACACTTTGTTGCTACCAACATTTTTGGAACTTTTTCGCTATACTCGTAGTTGCTTTTATTTTGGCTTCCAGAATTTAAAGTTTTTGCTTGATGAAGCACTGATGTATTTTACTTATGATTACTTATAAATGTAAATACCCCAGGTGAGCTAGAACCGTTTTATTATCCATAATTTTATAAATAAAAAAACCCTATGTAAATATGTTACAAATATAAGAAAAAGTCTTTTCTTATTCTTTTTTCCTACGCGCGAATAAAGGTTGTGAACTGATGAAGAGAAACATTGCATATATATAAACCTAACTCTGCTACTCTAAATGGAATGCTGCGGGCACAATTCCAGCTGCATATGTTATTTTTTTTCAACAGCGGGAAATAGGGAAGGCCAGCGTTAGTAAGTGACATGTCGTTTTCAATAATTAATTCAATCATAGACTATTTTTCTGTGGTCTTCTGGAAGGTTTAGACATTTTTTTTCATAAATACCTTTGCAACATCTTGAATCTAAAAGGAGATTTTCTTTTCTTTTAAATAAAAATGGCGGAAAACATTTTCCCCTTTGAACATGGAAAAATTCCGCCTCAGCCATTTGTTTTCAGCTGTGCTGCATATGTGAAGTATAGCAAACATTTTCATTTACTTATACCATAAATTTGAATCTTAAAATATATCACCATTGATCTGGATATATGTTTAGAACTTTCTAACGAAGACATAAAGGTCAGAAGTTCACTTCACTTTAGCTTAATATCAATATTAGCAGACAAATGGATTTCTTTTCTAAACATACTAGCTGAATATCCGTCCTACGAAGGTAGAAAAGTTATAACAGAAGTTCTCTTTTTACACTATTCGGACTGTTGTCCTCATCTTTATTAACATATTCACGACGTTTCGTCTGTTGCATGCCCCTGCCTTCTTCGGTGAATGAATTTGTTGGTTGAAGTAAACCAGTGACTTGACCCAAAGAGTTCTGAGTTCAATACCTGGCCACAGCAGAGGTGAAGATAAAACTTGGAGAGTTCAGTTACTGAAGAGAAATAGCCGAAACTGAGATATCCGGAAAAGGTATGGCACGTGGAACTAGAACAATCTACCCCGGTGGTCTAAATATAGGTTTCGATTCTAAATTCCAAGTCACCTGAAGAAGGTCGGAGCGTGCAACGGCCGAAACGTCGTGGATATGACAACATATAACAAGATGAGGACAACAGTCCGAACAATGTAAAATGTATAAATAGTTAAATATCTCATCTCAGAAATATAGACAGATGTAGAAATTCTCTTATCTGTCTAAAATTCCTATATAAAAGATTTCCTGCAGTTCTTTTTGTCTAAGTTCCTCTTGGCATAGCTGCATAGAGCTGACCATGAGAGAAACATTTGAATAATTTTCTATTATTATTATTATTATTATTATTATTATTATTATTATTATTGATTTCTGGTGTATACTAATTTCTTTCCAGGTCCCAACCAGTGATGTAAAGTCAGAAATGGTACCATGACATTGTCCGCTGAGCATTTTTGACCCCCACAAAAAAAACAAACACCTTTTATATGGATTTATAAAGCCCTTCGTAAGGTGTGAGCTGTCCTTTTGAGTACAATTTTCTGTAAGGCTTGGGATACCTGGGATCTCTTCAATGAGTCTGTCAGAAACTTTACCAATCAAACCGAGGGCTCCAACTACAATTGGAATACTTGATGACCTCACGCGCCACATTTTTTAGATTTCGCTTTCAAGGTCCTTGTACTTTGATAGTTTTTTGAAGATCTTCAAAGATACATTACAATCTGCAGGAACTGCCATATCAATAAGAAAGCACGTTCTGTTTGTGTGGTCTTTGATCACGATGTCAGGGCGATTAGTTTCGATTGTTCTGTCTGTGTGTATTGTAAAGTTCTATAAAATTGTTACAGGTCCTATGTCTGTAACTGGGATTGGGTGGTGTTCATACCAATTTCTTGCAGTTTCCTTTCCGTAAATGTTGCATATTTTCCAATGGAGATATTGGCACACTCTGTCATGCCGGGTTTTGCATTCAGTGGGTGCCAATACCATGCAACCTGATACAAGATGGTTCATTGTTTCTGGATATTTATCACAGAATCTGCATTTCGGGTTAACACAATTTTTTCATTAAGTGTGCTTGGTTATTTCTAGTTAACAGGCATTGGTCCTTTGCAGCAAGAATAAAACCTTCGTTTTCAGCTTTTAACCCTGCACTGCGTAACCACTGATGGGTACAAGTTTTGTATTTATCAGCTTGTTTGGTACGGGTAGATTGGTTTGGTCTGTTTTACGGCATATCAACCTCAATAGTTTATTTAATGCCGAGAAGTTTTTTTTTTTGCTGGTAATAATTCTTCAAAAATTTATTGCTGTTAATAATTTTTTACAATGTATTTCTGGTATTAAAACCTATTTTTACATTTTCATAGTGTTTTGACCACATTTGACAAATTATCCACAGATGGGAACCTAACAGGTGCTACCACCCCGGGTCAGGGTGGACCTGGGAACACCAGCAATTAAGAGGTGGTTGAGAGGCTGTTGCACGTAGTCCATCGTCTTACCCAGGACGCGGATGTAGTTTACCGTCATACCCAGGACGGGGTACAGGCAGAGTATTGACTATTATTATTATTATTATTATTATTATTATTACAACAACAACACTTACAGAAGAGCACGATTTAAGAAAAGAAAATACAAGACAGTGTTTAACAATGTTTAATCGGACATAGTATTATTATTAACCACTCGGCAATTTTTTTCACTTACTTAAATGATTTAATAAGATTCAAAAAAATTAATTATCAAGGTAATTTTGACTTGTTTAGATAATTCCATTTTTTTTTTTTTTGACCACTGTTCGACGGATTTGTACTCATGTGAAATGTCAGACGTCAACAATGGTTACTAGGAAGGCTGCAGCAAATAAAATCGTAACTGACGTTGGCGTGCCTAAAATTATAGAAGTCTATAAATATTTTAATATCAAAGCGACATTTCTGGCGCGCATAAAGAGGTATTGGAGAATTTGACACTGACGTGAGATATTGAAAAGAAGAGGGGCAGAACGAAACAAAGAGTAACCTATAAAACAAGCCTGAAAGACCAGGGGACGGAAAGGACAGTAAAATGACAGACATTGTTGACAGCTACAAAGGCTAGGTCCTGGAGGACCATGATCGCCCACGTCTTGAAGAACATAAAAGAGAACACTCTATAAGTATTACTGGTACCATGAAAATTAGTACTACCTGCTGCATGGTCGGTACCCCACCAGGCTTCTTTTTTCTTTTTTTTCTTTTTTGTGAGGAGGGTGACTAGATAATCAGAAGGATTTTAAAAAGGCAAGACATTTCGAAAGGCGGTTGTAGGGCTAATTACCACCTAGCACAATGGGATGGGCAGAGCTTTTTAGCTATGTATGCAGCCCAAGTGATATAGTCACGGTATTGTTTAGCATAGAGCTTCATCTCGTTGGAATCAACGACGACGTGAACGTGACCAAGGTGAGACTTAATCGGCTGTGATTTGATTCGGAGGACGTTGGACGCCAGCAGGTCTGTTTGCCCAAGACACATTACACATGGATGAATATATCTCGGTATTTAAAGAATTGCTAAAAGAAAGATGAAATATAATGGCTATAAATCGATTTTTATTTAAATCTTCACTAACATGCTACAAGGAGGAGACACTGATATTCAAATGAGCTGTACTCATGGCCCCAGAACAGGTTCTGTTGTATCGACGATAAAAGGTTTGAAAAATTGAAATGTAAGCATAAAAAAACATGTTTTTTCTTCGTCTGTTCATATGTATAGGTGCTTGAGTTAGAATCTCAATCATTATTTCGGGTTTAATTTTTCGGAGAACTATTTAAAGGTTGGTGCAATCTCTTAACCGAACAGTAACAAAGACCATTCCAACCAAATATTATTAATAATTTTTATAGAACAACGCGACTATTTAAAAAAGAACACAACACAATATACCAAAATAATAATAAGTCGTTGTAACAGACAAAATAAGATTTTATATAAAAGGTAAAGTAAAGAAGGTTATTAAATAAAAGGTAAAGTAAAGAAGGTTATTAAATCTGTAGGAAAAACAAATTTAATAATTTTCTTTTGAGTCACAATGATTAAAAGTCCAAGTTTGAGGGTGTTCAGAAAGTAATACTGTATTTTACTACTATGAATTTTGAAGCAAAGAACCAAGTTTGGATCGTCAGAAGCTACGATTAAAATTATTTTTTTTTATCTGACAGTGTCATTTATAATACATTTCAGAGTTTTATTGGGAAAACTTGCAAAGAGAGTATTTGGCTATTTCATTTGCTTTCGTTTGAAAACCAAACAAAAACATCCACCATTTGCAGCAGTCTTTTAACCAGGAATTCCAATCTTTTTCTGCATTGCATTATTGCATGTGTTGAAAGATGGATTTTGAGAGTTAACAGAAAACGAAAAATACAGCAGTTATCACAAAATGTAAAACTTGTGCTAACACCTAAACCAGGATTCCATTCATAGAAGTCCTTTGTTTGTCCTTGGGAGAATGTGGAATGTGTAGTCCATTACAAGCTCTGGAACATGAATGGGCAATCAGCGTAGTTTTTTTATTACCAGTAACTTGATCAGATAAACGGTACATTACACCGAAAGTCTCCTGCTTTGGTAAACATTAAAGGTATTATTCTCTAGCCCGAGGATCTAAGACAAAACAAACCTAAAGAAAAAGAAGATTGTTAAGACACCTCGATACTCACCAGAATTAAATCCTAAAAAATTAGTTATTTGTTTCGATCCATAGTACATTTCATAAGTGGCAGGACATCCAGAAACAAAAAAGGCGAAAACACTTTTACAAACATTTAGAAAGAAACAACATATTTCTTTAAATGGGGAATTGAAAATTTATTTTACCGTTGAGCTACAATTGTTGGAAATAAAGGTGATTATATTTTTAAAGAATATTTAAATAAATTTAATTTACATTTGTTTTATATCCTTTGTGGTAAAGCATAATTACTTTCCGAATATCGTAATATTTCTAAAATGAAAATGTTGAAAAGAAAAAAATATTTTTGAATGAGTAAACCTGTTCAAATAATGAATGAAATTTAAAGTCTGTTGTCGAATTTTGTTTCGTCAAGTAGAATTGAGAAAGTCCGTTTTCAAATTTGTGAATAGGATTTAAAACTACAGTTATGTATTCAGGTTTCAGCGGCAAATGATAAATATTAATTTTTATGTATATAAGCCGTGGAAAAAAAATGTTAATTTCGTATGTAAGAAGTGAAGATAGAAAGTGAAGATAGAATACAGCTAGTCAACTTACTTCCATGGTTTTTGGTAAGGTAAGGTTCACGGGAATATCTGGTGACTATTTGGCTGCGGACAAACGTAAACTGTCACACGTTTAGTACTAGATTTGCAACTGGCCTGAAAACGTTTTTCTGTCTCTTTTATGTACGTTTAGAAGCTGCAAAATGCCATGAAACTTACATAAATTTGATTAACAAATAAATATTTGAATTCGGTCATGTGACAGTTTTCTGTTATTTCCAAGTAAAATTTTCAGTTTGGATATACAATGCGTTTAACAGATCAGTTGATATTCACTTGAACAAATCAAGTCGGAACTAACTTTTGTTTTCTATTGGATAATAAATAAGTTTAGAAAGATAAAAATATAAATATTATTAGTATTATATTTATAGTTATAACAATGCTTAAAAGTTATTGACCCAACAAAGTAATTTTTAAAGAATTCTGACTTTTGGTCACGTTATCAGATTTTGAAACCCGCTTTCATATTTATGCACACGTAAATGCACCTGAACGCATACCCACATTCACACGAATAATAATAATAATAATAATAATAATAATAATAATAATAATAATAATAAACCGTACCCATCAGTGGCTACGTAGTGCAGGGTTGAAAGCTGAAACTGAAGGTTTTATCCTGGCTGCACAGGTACGCTAGTTAATTAGGAATTATCAAGCACATATATTAATATATTCTGTTAGCCCAAAGTGCAGATTCTGTGGTAAATATCCAGAAACGATTGATCATCTTGTATCAGGTTGCACGATATTGGCACCAACTGAATATAAAATCCGGCATGACAGAGTGGGCCAATATCTGCACTGGAAAATATGCTTCTACGGGACGGAAACTGAAAGAAACACCACTCAAACCCGGTTATGGAGATAGGACCTGTTACAATTCTATGGGACTACACAATACACACTGACAGAACAATCAAAGCCAACCTCCCAAACATTGTAATTAAAAAACACAAGCAAAAAAAAGTGCCTCCTTATTGATATGGCAGTCCCTGCAGACTGCAATGTATCTTTGAAGATATTCGAAAAGCTGTCAAAATACAAGGACCTTGAAATAGAAATCGCAGAAATGTGGCATTTGGGAACATCAACAATACCTGTTGTAGTTAGAGCCCTATGATTGGTTGGAAAAGATTACAGTAGACTAATTGAAGGGATTCCTGGAAGTCCATGCCTCAAAGAGATACAAAAAATTGTTCTGACAAGTACAGCCCACACTTTACGAAGGGTTTTATCTATGTAATTTTTTTTTTAATTTGTCAGTGGAAAGTGTCATGATGCCATCTCTAACCTTAGGTCCCTGGGCGGGACCCGGAAAGAAATGTGTAAACGCCAGAAATCAAAGAAAATAAAAAATAATAATAAAAGAAGAAGAATGTAAAAGAATAAGAATGAAAATGAAGAAAAAATATAATTCAACACACGCCAATATACCAATTCTAATTACACACCAATAATAATAATAAGAAGAAGAATGAAAAAGAAAAAATATAATCCAACCCACGCCAATATATCCATTCTCCTTACACACCAAATAATTCCCAATACCCACGAATTTTACTCAATAATAAAAATAATCATAATATTAATAAGATTTATTCCAAAATTAGTATAACATGAATTTAATCCGCAGTTGACACACGGCGCGATTCTGTCGGCAGTCACCGCACGGCCACCTGAATATTTGATACACACACATCCACATACTTCCCATTTCTTCTCACGGAGTTACACACACAGAGACACTACGAGATATACAAAAATATTTTATAAACACGCCCACTAGAATTCAAACACACACACACACACACACACACGTTAATACCACAAAATATGAACACATAATATCAATCCGACCAATGAAAACAAACGGCATAGGATTCGAAATACTGAAATATTCTCATTTAATGTATTTCCGTGACCCTAAATATACCAAGAAGCTACAATAAGACTGGCGAAACATGCTAAATTTATTAATGTTTTCCTATTTGTCCTTTATTTAATCTTTCTATCGGATTTCATCCATATTTTTAAAATCCATACATAGGAAACTTTGTGGGGTTATTCTACCTTGTCTAACAATGAACTTCGCTTAACACAACTAGGTGGCGTGACAGTCAGCATTATGATAGTAAAGGATACTTGCATTTTTTTCCTCTAGAATATAGTAGTAACCTCATATGAGACACTCCCTGTACCGGCTGATTCCTTGATTTCAACCCAAGAATATGTCGCACTCACATGTTTGTTTTTTTTGTTTTTGTTTTTTTAGCAAACTTGGACCTTTCTTCCCTTCAATAAAAAATGTGTCGAAAGACGATTTTTTCATTGACACAGCTATTATTTTAACTACCATCACCCCCTCGGTTTTTTGTATTAAAATGTAACGATAAAATCGAATTTATTAATTTTTTGTTCTTTAAAATTTACAACAAAAATATTAAACACTTTATTTATTAGATTGTTTAATTGCAAGAATTTTATATTTACATTATTCTAAAAATTAATGCAATGCAATATTTATCATTTCAGCCAGTTATGTGCCATGCGTGATACACTCTTAGGCGATCATGTATCTTTCGATACCTGACTGACGAGGCAGAATTTTCCCGCAGTATGTTTCCATTTCTTTCTGCGATAGACCAGTTTCTATTCAAGGATATACCCGGTCTATCTTGCTAGTTACCCATAGCTGGTGGTGGAGGGCGAATAAGAGGATTCAAATCTTTCCCAAGGGTGTTAGCACGTAAGTGAATGTAATGGAATTCGAACTCGGCTCTCCGATTCCTCAATCCGAGCCGTTATCCATTACTCCACCGCTCCTCCTAACATCATTTAGTTTTCATTCACCACTTTATAAAGGAAGAAATATGAAAACAATTTTTATTTATAAACATTTACTAAATTATTAAAATATGTGAACCAACTATAAAGAAATCCTTGGTATTTACCAGTTTATAAAGTTCTAATCAATTGGCAATTAGCCGATGTTTTGTCAACCATTTTAATAAACAATCTAATAAATAAATGGTGTCTATTATTCTTGTCAATTCTCCAAAACAAAGAAAATGTATAAATATACTTTCATATGTTTAGGTTTTATTTCAATTCTAATCATTTCTTTTTAAAACAGTAAACATTACCAAGAAGTGAATACAGATAAAATAAAAGCAGTGTCTATGAAAAAAATTCCTTTTTAAGCTCCGTTTTTTTTCTGTCACGAAGGTTTAAGTTTGCCTTTTTTTCTTTCTTCGTTTTTTATAAATATCTGTATACACGTGATTATCATTTTCTCTTCTTTTGTAAACTATGTTGTTCTTTATAAAAAAAACATACATGTATAAAATCCTACGCATGTTGCATTAATTTCTTTTGACTGATTTAATTACTCACACAACCTTTTCGATTAACTGCACTAAACCATTTTGCATCTGAGTCACGTTATAATTTGTTTCAAAAATTTAAACAAGTGTGCGCAGAAATAGGACTTTAGTTAAAACTTTCTAAAACAGAAACTGTGATTTAGAATTTGAATGACAGTAGTAACAGCACCTAGCAAGAATTCATCATAACAATTCAGAATGTGGAATTGATAAATTCTAAACACTTCAAATATATCGGTGATCAGTTATAAAGAAGAAGCAAGAAAACAAGACACGAGGAAAAAAAAAGATATAAAGAGACAAAAGCAAAGAAAACAAAAGATAAGGAAACAAGAGACAAAGAAACAAGAGATAATGAAACAGTTTACAGGGAAACAAGATATAATGAAACGGGGAAACAAGAGATGAAGAAACAAGAAATAATGAAACGAGAGACAAAGAAACAAGAGATAAGGAAACAAGAGGTAAGGAAACAATTGACGGGGAAACAAGAGATGAAGAAACAAGAGATAAAGAAACACGAGATAAGGAAACAAGAGACAAAGAAACAAGAGATAAGGAAACAGTTGACAGGGAAACAAGATATAATGAAACAAGAGATGAAGAAACAAGAGATAAAGAAAACAAGAGATAATGAAACAAGAGACAAAGAAACAAGATATAAGGAAACAATTGACGGGGAAACAAGAGATAATGAAACAAGAGACAAAGAAACAGGAGATAAGGAAACAATTGACGGGGAAACAAGATATAATGAAACAAGAGACAAAGAAACAAGAGATACTGAAACAAGAGACAAAGAAACAAGAGATAAGGAAACAAGAGATAAGGAAACAATTGACGGGGAAACAAGAGATGAAGAAATAAGAGATAATGAAACAAGAGATAATGAAACAAGAGACAAAGAAACAAGAGATAAGGAAATAGTTGACAGGGAAACAAGAGATAATGAAACGGGGAAACAAGAGATGAAGAAACAAGAAATAATGAAACGAGAGACAAAGAAACAAGAGATAAGGAAACAAGAGGTAAGGAAACAATTGACGGGGAAACAAGAGATGAAGAAACAAGAGATAAAGAAACACGAGATAAGGAAACAAGAGATAAAGAAACAAGAGATAAGGAAACAATTGACGGGGAAACAAGAGATGAAGAAACAAGAGATAAAGAAACACGAGATAAGGAAACAAGATATAAGGAAACAATTGACTGGGAAACAAGAGATAATGAAACAAGTGACAAAGAAACAGGTAGATAAAGAAACAGGAGATAAGGAAACAGGAGATAAGGAAACAATTGACGGGGAAACAAGAGATTATGAAACAATTGACGGGGAAACAAGATATTGAGGAAACAAGAGATAAGGAAACAAGAGATAAGGAAAAAAGTGATAAGGAAACAAAAGATAAGCAAACAAGAGATAAGGAAATTGAACACAGGTTAAGTTACACTGTCGGTGCTTTTGTCCAATATCTTAAGATGCTACAAAAATAATCTTATATCTAGAGTAATATTTTAAATGGCCTCGTTAGATCTAGACTCTCATATGGAGCACACTCTTCTATGTGCCGTATCTCTTCATGACGCAGGCGATCATGGCCCTCCACAATTTCCTGTCCTTCGTAGCTTTTAATAAATTTTGACTTTTTATTATCTTTCCGTAAACCCTGTACGGCCATCTATTTACTCTAGCTCGCTATGAGTTGTTTTCTTCTACTCATCTTGCCTTCAATATGTCCTGCGAATATCAAATTTTCCAACCCCTCTATACTCATTATATGTCCTCAAAATTTCATCTGTCTCTTCCTGATGTTAAGTATAAGTATCCTTTCTGTTTCCATTTTCTGTAAAACATGTTTCCCACATGTTCGGTCCGTGATATTCTAAGCATCCTTTTGTAGAACCACGCTTCTGTCGCTTCAAGTACTTTCTTCATCACTGATATTACGTAATAATTTTCCAATTTCTTAATATTTTGCTTAGCTTTTGGAAGGCATCATTTTTCGCTATCCTAATGTGTCTTCTGATTTTGATGTTGCACTTTTCCATCGTCTGTTAGAACACTTCCCAGATATTTAATTTCTTGTAATTGCTTGATTTTAGTTTCCGCAATTTGTAATTTGCATGTTGGGCTGTTCCTTTTGCTAACGCCCATTCTTTCTGTCTTCTCACAGTTGATGTTTAGGATAGAAAACTAGAAAGAAAAATAATGACATAAGAAGAGGTTGCTTTCCGTGCGACCAAAATCAAAATGTTTCAAAGGAAACTCCATTCAATAAAAGGAAACTTCCAGACAATATAACGAACTTGAGAAATGTAATTTACTGAAAAACTGCTTTCAGGAAATTTTATAAATTTTAACCGACAGTAAGACTAATTGGTCAAGGAATGCAGAATGCTTTCTATATGGAAACCATTAATCTCCCCATTACTATTACCAAAAGAAACGACACCATATACAGAATATATTACATATTTTTTTACCATTTTCATTATTTTATTCAATAAACAAAGCCGCAGTTGGTCTATTACCAACATTGGCGTATACCAGAAGCTATCTAGAAAATGAAGAAGCATTGTAATCGCGAAAGATGCCTTCTAGAAGCTAAACAAAGTACTAAGAAACAGAAATCTTTTGTTACAAACAAAGAAAAGACTGCTGAATTATGTTTTTATGCTAATGTTCCCCCAGTACAAGGCCTAATAGCTACTAGAGGTTTACTGTGTGTTGTCGTATAAGCGTAAGAAAAGACTAGAAGTGAAGTTCATAGCTAACGGTTACTCCTAGACATGAGGGGTCAAGATTGTAGTGTTAGGGAAAACAACCCACCGGGAGTCTGTTCCGAAAGGAATACATAATTCATTTGAACCAACAAAGAAAAGAGAGAGAGAGAGAGAGAAGAGGGCGAGGAGTTCCCATGTAAAAGAAGCACTTCAAAATCCTTTGTGTATGGATGAGTTACAACAGATTTAGTATAGGAGGTAAGGAAATTGAACATAAAATAGGCTATATTACAAGTAGTGTCGCCCAAAACTACAAGCTGCTTTTTCTTCTCTATGTGCCGTGTCCACTAAGGATGGAGGCGATCAAGGCTCTCCACAACATCCTGTCACTTGTGACTCTTAAGCCTTTTCTTTTTTTATTTCTCAAAATCCCTGTTCCGCTATCCATTTTCTTTACTGAAGCTTACCAAGTATGTTACGCGTTTCTATCTTCCTTCCCTCTTGCCTTCTGTTCTGTGAGTATCAGATTTTCCAAGCCCTCCTTCCTCATTATGTGTCTCAGAAACCTCAACTGTCACTTCCTGATGTTAAGTATTAGTTTCCGTTTTGTTTCTATTTTCTCCAAACCTTCGTCGTTACTCTCATGTTCAGGTGCATTGTATCCTCAGCATCCTTTTGTAGAACCACATTTCTGTTGCTTCAAGTCTCCTCTTCATCTTTGAGAAGATCGCCCAGCATTTACTGCCATATAGGAGGACAAATATCACGTAGCAGTTCAGCACTTTTTTCCTTGTTTCCAGTGACTTTTTTTCTATTTCTTAGTACACAGCTTAGCTTTTTTGGCTATCCTAATACACCTTCGGATTCCTGCTACACAACCAAATAACTGACCTAAAAACTTGAGTATTGTTCTTAAATAATCTTGTCAGATCGAAACTTTCATAGAGAATATCTTGCATGCGTGAAACTCATCCAGAAATATCGACAACCGCTTTCTACAATGGATGGTTAAAAAGTTTCGAGCGAAAAAATCTAAAAGGTCTTAGTGAAGACATTACTTCTTTGAATCTCATGGCTTAGTGTTACAGAATCAAAAAGACTTGCACCAAATGACAAAAACCACATCACCTGAGGACTTTCAACATCAGCAACAAATAAAATGGATAGCACATGTAACTTGAAAAGAAAATAACAAAATCTAGATGTTGCAGTTCCACACCACTTTAAACAAAAGGTTAGGAAGGAAAACACTATCATTACTGGAAAAAGCATCAGTAGTTACCGGACTTGAAAGAGTTATTTTCCTGAAAAACTATTTTAGAGATTTTTTTTTATAAATGTCAACCTACCGAAGCACTGACTGCTCAGTTAATGAATGCCGAATATTTCCTTATAAGGAAACAGCTAATATTACCATAAGGCACGGTTTTGTTTCCATTTTCGCCAAACTTTGTTTACATGTTCAGGCCCATTGTATCCTCAGCATCCTTCTGTAGAACCACATTTTCTGTAATGAATAGCAACCTGGATTGAGGAATCAAAGAACTTAGTTCGAATTCCAGTCGGGTCAATTACATTCACTTACGTGCTAATACCCTTGGAAAAGGTATGAATCCTCTTCTTCAGACTGGGTTCTATAGCCATGGGTGGCAACCGGTCTAGGAGAAAGTAACTGAATTCAAAACTGTATATAGCCCTGGCGTAACACATACTATACAACTAAAAATTCGGAGTTGAAGCCCCTAAGGCAGTTGGTCGCTGATTTCAGCCTCGTTCTGGCAGCTCCTGCGTCGGCGCTGGAGCCAAACTGTAATGACCTTTCTGTTCCTTTGGATCCATCAGCAACTTTCCTACCATATAAATCCATGGTCATTGATGACCGGCAGAGGCGTATCTAATCTAAATATTATGATTATTATTACGGTGCTTCCAATTTCTGGATAAATATATAATCCACTAGTCTTCGTACTGCTCGCTTCAGTATCGTGTTTTGGAAATAAGGCATGTGCTTTTCGCTCGACAAACAGAACAAACGAGATAGGAATGCTTTTATTTTTATTCCATTTGGGTATCGAGGTCTAAGACGAATTCTCACCATGTTTTGTTTATTTAGTTATTTGTCCACGGTCTTTCTTCTTGGCTGTGACCCTAAGCCCAGAAGTTGGCTTCTGACGAATTCAATATTAGGGAAAATGATAATAGAATTCTATTTAACAGTAGCAATTTAATCTGATGCATTAACCCGATAACGCGATCTGGGGTTTGCACACTTAATTATTTTAGACATAATAATACATGATATGATTTTCTCGTTTTCAATGACATCTGATGATCCACTTTCACTTGGCATTTACAATTTCTTGATTTATAAGATACTTTGTTGGAATGTTTCTCCTGTTTATTAAACATCGGGAAATAAAAATATTTTCTTTTTCGACTATTTCTAAATAAATTGAAATACTCAAATAATAGGAGCCATATAACTTTCAGCTGCTAATCTGACAGGCTGATCAATTCCTTTATTTCGAGGCGACATCTTATTTTCATTGTAAAGTATGATAGACATACAACTGGGATAGATAGATAGATAGATAGATAGATAGATAGATAGATAGATAGATAGATAGATTATAACTAAAGGTTCATCGCTATCTAATATATAAACAAATGTTGATTGTATGGATAGAAGATAAACCCTTATAAACCACTCAAATAAATGAAGACATTCAATTCTCTCTACTTAAGTTGAATCGGAGAAATGGAATATGTTTACCCCAGATTTGTTCCTGTAATGATACAACTGAAAAACTCTTCAATAATTACACGAACTGGCATATATTACCTTAGTAAATTACATTATTATTAGTAGTAGTAGAAGAAGAAGAAGAAGAAGAAGAAGAAGAAGAAAAAGAAGAAAAAGAAGAAGAAGAAATATCGTATCATTTCGATAAATGCCGATAAAACAAAACTTCACTTTTTTTTTTTTTGGCAGGTAGTGTTTCTTATTCTCTTGCACACTTTTTTCTTTATTTTTAACATTCAGAATGCTTTAAAAATTCCATTTACAAGACAATTATTTATAATAAAATTCTATTCAATTTGGAGACTCATAACGATTGAAAACAATGTTTTTGTTTGAGTTTGACCAATTCGTAAAAAATAAAAAAAAACAAAAACTAATTAAGACATGCCTGTCCGTCAATCTTAAACAATAATCTAACGATCTCTACTGATTGTACGAATACAAACATCGGATAAATTCTTTATCTTTAGGGAAAGATAATGAAATCTAAACATACACAAGAAGTCCTAACTAAAAATAATAACCGGAACGGGAAACTACTTTAAATACACATGGTGTCCAATTTTTTTACTGTATTCAATAAGTAAAAATCATAAATTGTAAAAGATTATTATTACAGAAAGGCTACTAAATGAATAAGATTTGTTAGATCATAATTAATAAACCCAAAATAAAGTTAATATTTTTTGTATTAGAAACAACGAGTGGAAAATATATTCAAATCAGAATTCTAATTATGAATCACCACAAGCAAAATATGCAATTTTATTACTGTATTCAATAAGTAAAAATCATAAATTGTAAAACTAAAAGATTACAGAAAGGCTACCTACATTTTTCAATCGATTTCAACAAAACTTCACTTTTTTTTTTTTTGGCATGTAGTGTTTCTTATTGTCTTGCACACTTTTTTCTTTATTTTTACATTCAGAATGCTTTAAAAATTCCATTTACAAGACAATTGTTTATAATAAAATTCTATTCAATCGATAGACTCATAACGATTGAAAACAATGTTTTTGTTTGAGTTTGGGTTTGACCAATTCGTAAAAAAAAAAAAAGACATGCGTGTCAGTCAACCTTAAACAATAATCTTTGTCAATTTTATTTTTCAGTCTTTATGATGGTGAATACTTGATCTATCTCTTACTGTTATATTCCCGGGCAACGCCGGGATCTACTGCTAGTTACAAATAAATATCGCTCTTCGCTATGGTACCTAGACTTTATGAATTTAATCGCTATACTAAACTGGCAACAATGTCTCATCAATTGACATTTGAGTTGGCTAGATGTAACCATTGGTTCTATGCTAACAGTTGTTTTTCTCGCACTTCTCGCTTTTGGAACACTATTCTAGCGCCATGTTTTCCAGCCAATTTTGATCTTTAAAAACTTAAATGCAACGCCAGTCATGATCTGCTGTCTTCCGGATTACTCTTCTATTGTTCTCGCTCCTCAATAATGCTTCTGTTTTCTATTTTTATTACACCCAGCAACCCTTTGTGTCTTAGAGGCTTTTCTACCTTGCTTGGAGTGAATTCGATTAAAAAAAAAACTTCCGGTCCAATTCCATTTCAGGTGTAAAATCACTGATGCTCAGTGTGATGCTCAGTGTGATGCTCAGTGTGATGTTGTCACATCTTATGTGTTTGGTTATGTGACTGTAGGTCCATGGTTCTACACACTCTACTGGTGATTGTCGTAATAGCTCAGAAGGGCATTTGAAATCTACATGTTTAGAGTCAAACGTTATCTACTTTGAGTTCATTCAGTAGTTCTCAATCTTAAGTCGATTTTAGGTCTTGTATTGGCTAAAGAAAAATCATAATATTAAACAAAAAATATATAGAAAATACATACTGGTCGAGCATATGAATAAAGTTTAATTAAATTCTATACTTTCCTTCATGACAGAATAATATATTTCATAAAATTATTTTAATTATAGGTATTCACTATTTTCTTTAGTTATACGCGGTTTATTTTTCCTCCTATAACTTCCATTTATTTCTTTTATTCCTCTTTCAAATCATCATATTTACATGATGTTTTTACGTCTTTCCTATGTACAAATTTCCTTTTTTGTTCATAGATATTTATTTTTTAATTGTATTAGTTCTTTTTTTAATTAATCCCAGTATTTTAAGTAGTAGAGATGCTATAATATCGATTTTTCTTTGATTTTTCAGTTGTTTACGTGTATGTTTGTAAAGAGAGAAACGTGAACAAAAAAAAACTAACAAATAAATATCAAACTGTAGTATTCCACCTTGCTTTCTTTGGATATTTCATATCAAACATTTAATATTTAAAACATTCTCATAAAAGGCATATGTCTTCTAGTTTAGGAAACATTTACAAAAAGTGGAAAAGGAAAACGGAAGCCATAACTTACATAGAAGAAGCAACAATTTCTTATAAAATATATAGAAATCTCTACGAAACAAGTTAAAACATTTTTTGTTTGGTAATTCTATTTTGCAAAAGCCAATTATGAAACAAAAATAAAGAGAAAGAAACATATTGAAAAATAGGCACACTGCATCGTCTGCTCTCTACCTGATTTGGGAAAAGACGCGGGAAAAGCACCGATTTTGCCATAATGGATTCTTAATTGGATTTCTAGTTTTCGTAATGCGCAAAAACAGAAACGAATCGAATAAAATAACATCAGGACGTCGAAAAAGCTTGTGCGAATGCGGTGACTAAAAAGTGCTTCAGTATCGAGAAAGTGAAACAAAGTTCATCTCGATGCGTTGACTTGTCTTCTCATAAAATAAATCGAACATATGAATGGATTAATTGTACTTGCATCAGAATATCGGAACATGTTATTCATTAAGAAAGTAAAAAATAAAATTTAATTTTTAAGATGGCCTAAGATGATTTATAAGTTTAAACATGTTAAGACAAAAAATAGGATAAAACAAATACGCTGCAATGAATATTATAATAAAATATATTAATATTTCATAAATAACCGCAATAAATATATAGTAATATATAAAGTAATATATATATATATATATATATATATAGTAATATACATATAGTAATATATAAAGTAATATATATATAGTAATATACACATAGTAATATATAAAATATATATATATATATATATATATATATATATATATATATATATATAGTAATGTATAAATATATATATATATGTATATATATCAAATATATGCTACAGTTCAATTTATATTACAATGAACCATTCATACAAAAAGTAAATTAGTAAAGTTAATGAAATAAAATGGTGAAATCGCTTCGCTAACAAAATTTTAAAGGTACATTAACCTACCAATCACTCGATGAATCTTATGATCCTTGCTTTTTAAAATTATATCCTGTATAAGGCCTTTCTTAAATACGCAAGTACTTCCGACTGTACATTCAGTCATCTTCAGGCATGGGAATTATTTTGTTTTTGGTAGAAACCTGGTAGCATCCGAGACGAAAAAATATAATGCGAATCGAAATATGTTTTTTGAAATGTGTTATTGATAACGGATACAAATATTTTGAGCTACCTGAATTCAAAACGAAACTGATTCAATTATACTCGTCAATGTACAAAACCATATAGCACTGGGTATGACTATAAACTGCTCGAGGGATTGAAAGTTTTGAGGAACGTGGGGACAACACTTAATTGTTATTGTTTCCAGATCCACCGTGATCCGAAGATTGTAGCACCTGTTAGGGATTCAGCTAAGAACAAATAGAAAACCCACAGACAAATACAAACCACTATGAAAGTAGGAAAAGACATTATTATTTGAAAATATTTCTGTAAAAAATTACCAAAATACATGTTTATAGTAAAATGACCAACAATACACTTTAGCCGTAATTGGAGGCATAAAATTCTGTTTAAAATATATTTAATTGAAGCCATAAAATAGTCTTCAAAAGATATTTAATTGAAGCCATGAAACAGTGTTTGAAATATATTTAATTGAAGCCATAAAATAGGGTTCAAAATATATTTAGTAAAAGCCACAAAATAGTGTTTAAAATATACTTAATTGAAGCAATAAAATAGTGTTCAAGATATAGTTAAATGAAGTCATAAAATAGTGTTCAAAATATATTTTATTGAAGCCATAAAATAGTGATCAAAATGTATTTAATTGAAGCCATAAAATAGTGTTCAAAATATATTTAATTGAAGCCATAAAATAGTGTTTAAAATATATTTAATTGAAGTCATAAAATAATGTTCAAAATATTTAGATTTCGACATTAAATAGTCCATAGAAAGAAATCAAACTGTTTTCCAAAATAAAACAACAAAACTACAGCATGAAACACACTTATCACCGCCTCTAGTTATTATGCCCGCATAAACATGGATATGAACAAAATCTGAGTATCATCTACCATGTATTCAATTGTGAAAGCAGAATAACATATATTTATATTACTTCAAAGCTCCAAGAAAATTAAATTTTGGCATTAAATGACACATAAAGATTTGATATGCCGTTAAAAAAAAAAAACAAACAAACAAAAGCATAATCTTAGAGAATTGAGAATATAGATTTCCCTGGAACGTTTGAGATTCAAACGAATAGCCCCACTCCAGGGTATGGGAGCTGGATTGTTGTTATGTGCAAAGAGAAAAGAAAAACCGTGTCATTGGATTTCACTATACTCGCGGACCACAGAATAAAAGAAATGAAAACGCTAGACACTTTTCTTTTCTAACATTTTAGTTTCGCCTGGCACAGAATCATAAAAGCGGAGCACTCGTGAGTGTCAAACTCACCACCGTAGCTAACAATCTAGCGTGTTTAACTTCGTAATGGCTCTAGTCAAGGTGCCCGAAATACCACAAGTGTTAGGCATCCAGTAAGGTTCAAATGATTTATTTTTACTAAAGTTCACGCAATACAATGCGCAAGAGTCACTCTAAGTAGAGAGCTGTAGACTGGGGTATGTAATAGGAATGTAAGACGGGGTAGAAATAAGTAAATATTATGAGGATAAGGAGGATAGATAGCGATCCACCCTTGCTTTGAACAGGCTCAGATTGTATTTGTCAGGGATGCACCCATGCGTGCAGAAGCTTATTCCAAAAGTAGCAGTTCTCGTGAAAAAAAAAAGAAAAGATTTCTGAGTGAAACTCCCTTTTTACCATTTGAATACGAAGGAAACGTGGATGATCCGACTCCGTGGATGGTGAGTCTGAGATATAAAGAATGGAACTCATTTTAACATTTTCTATGGAAATAGTGATAGAGTAGCCTAACATTTGTAACTTTGCGTCTGTGGCGATTGAGGTTGTAGAGTGGAAAATCAGTCATCCCACACAAGACCGCGTAAATGATTTTGAACTCTTGCAATTCTAGAAACTGTGGATTGAGCGCTTCCAGCCAAGACATGGCAGCAATACTCCATTTGTGGTCTAATCTGACTCTTGTAAAGATAAAGATTGGCAGGGCTCAGATTATCAACTCAATTAGAGGAAATTAATCAAAAGATATTTGTTAAGGAAAAAATTCCAAAACAAAGCTCAAGAATCGAAGCAAAATAGAATGTTCAGAGACAATGAAAATAGATTTTACTGACAAGGCAGAATAATCTAATGCTTCTGAAGCAAATTGTGCTAACAGAGGAGAAAAGGTCGATGTGGGTTATATTAGAAGTGGACTACAATAGATCGGAGAAGAGTCAGAAACTGAAAAAATATTTGTGACCGTAATAATTCTCCAACTGTAAAGAAGCAAGCTTGTGGTTAGCGATTCAGGGTTATACATGAGAGATTAGCACAATAGTTAACCAAAACCACGGAGAAAGCGGACATCTTTGTCGAAAGAATAAAAACCATTTTCATTCAGAAAGACAGAAAAAGAAACAATTCGTACCAAGTACAGACCAATAACATGCGTACTGTTAATGCGGAAAAGCCTTGCTTAACATATAACGAGAAAACTCCTAGTGTTAGAAAGCCGAGAATTCCTTCCCGAGAAAGGATACCGAAAGGAATCTAGAGAAAGTAATTATTTGCTGTTCACCGATCAAAAAAATGTTGAAAAAATTTTAAATAAATAAAATCATAAACTTGGCATAAATATATTAGAAAAAAGTTTAGGTTGCAATACTATTCCATAACCCTGGATAATAAAAGGCCTGAAGATGTTAAAAATCTCAAAAGTAGCATACTTTATAATAAACGTAATCAAATATTAGAATTCCTCGCAAGAACGGAAATGCAACGGTAGTTATAGATGCACAAAGTTGCAAGAAAAGGGTGGATCAAATCCTGTTGACTGATGTCTTCAAGAGTCTGGTTTGAAACAAAAACTAATTGAAATAAATTGTCATGATCTACAGCCGAGACATTGGAATAGAGTTTAGCATTGAGAAATACGAAATTCGCTGAATAAAGGAAAATGTCAAACAAAAGAAGGAATCAAATTAAGGAACCAAGAAATAAACAGAACGTTCGTGGCTAGTTAAAATTACAAAATTAATCAAAATAGTTTGACAACTTCTATTGTAAGATTCTCCGGGCCTTTCTTAAACTGGGCAAGAATAGAAATCAATCTGAGTCGTAAAACGAGAAAACTGATATGAGTGCATGAAGCTTTGCAACCAAGAAACGATGTTGACAGAAACTATGTGGAAAGAAAATAGGTACGAAGAGGGCTTGATAGTATCGAGTAGTGCATCAAAACAACTTCAAAGTCCGAGAAAGAAAAGGCTAATTGCAACAACCAAAGACGACAATAGAACCCAAAAGAAGACGAATAAAGAGGCAAAGAACTCGAATAAAGAGTGAATCCCAAAATAAGAACTGTAACAACTTTGTAGTCATTACTTTATGTTCTCTAAGAGTTTTCTTTGTTTCAGTTTTGTGATGTCAACAAATACTCGTTGTCACTTTCGTAATGCTCGTTGTAGTAGAAACTTTGGAATCATAGATACAACTTATAGTAACACCGTTGAACAATACTAATGTCAGACACCTTCGAATATCACTCGCACTAATAGTACTTGGTCGATAATACTCGCTCCATAAGTAACCAGCGTATCAGTCAATTATGTGCCATGTGGGATACACACTTAGGCGATCATGTATCTTTCGATACATGACTGATGAGGTACATTTCTTCCCACAGTTGGTTGCCACTACTTTCTGCCGTAGACCAGCTACCATCCAAGACTATAGAACCCTGTCTGTCCTGCTATTTGCCCATAGCTAGTGGGAGAAGAAGAGGATTCATACCTTTCCCAAGGGTAATAGCACGTAAGTGAATGTAATGGATTCGACTGGAATTCGAAATCGGCTCTCCGATTCCTCGATCCTAGCCGCTATCCATTACTCCGCATAGTGATCTGAATAGAGAAATAGTATAGAGAATAGAGTAGAGAATAGCGGTCCGTATAGTAATAGAGGATAGACTAGAAATAGCGATCAGTTATACGTCACGCTACTTTCCACTTATGCGTTTTTTTCATGGTCACCTGATCCACTTAATTCAATAATGGAATCGCCTGTGCTTACTCACTGGCGATCTATATTCAAACTCAAGTGTCGGCAGCGACACGTTATTCCTATATAACACCCAGAAAACACATGAGCAGCTCACAACTTGATCAAGTTATGATGACCTACTAAGTATACCACCGGCAAATATGCCCACTGGTCGCTTATGGTACAGCTTTTCGGTAAAACCTTTTCGCTAAAATTATTCTTCCTTATAAACATCACCAATTCTGGATAGGCCTTGATGTAAACAATTTAATATATTTTGGAGATTTTTATTTGTTTTATTTTAGTCAAAGAAGTAATTTATTACTTGTCATCATTTTCATCCGACTTAGCGAGTGCAATGATAATATTCAAGTACGATTTCTAAAGAATTCTGAAACTCATCTAATTTCGCAAAAACTAATTAACTTCCTTAATTAGCTCTTTTCACACATTTAATTGCGTAATCATTAAACGCAGTCAAGCCATCTTTATTCCTTTTTCTTAGTTCTATACCGCAAAACCAGGCCTTTCTATATTTAATTCCTGTCGCGATTGATTCACCATCCACCTCAATACAACTGCCTCGGTGTAGCACGGAATTAAATTAGGTGAAAATTTCGATAAATATTTTGAGTAAAACAATTATGGAACACGAAACTGGCATTAGTGGCAGTCATGATCAGAGTCGTGCAGGTGGACACTACCGAAAATTTTTATCAAAGAAGCGGGAAAAACTACAGACTAAGGGAAGGATCGAGACAATTCAGACGATCTTCTTCTTCTTCTTCTTCTTCTTCTTCTTCTTCTTCTATGTGCCGTCTTCCCTCAGAACGTGGGCAATTATGGCTCTCCACAATTTCCTATCCTTTGTAGCTCTTAATTAATTTTGTATTTTTGTTATCCTCTTCTAAACCTTGTTTCACCATCCATTTACTCAGGGTCGCTAGGTAGGTTATGCGTTATTTTTCCTCTGTTCCTGTTGCCCTCAATATGTCCTGTGAGTATCAAATTTTCCGAGCCCTCTTTCCTCATTATGAGCCCTAAAATATTTTAGCTGTCTCTTTCTGATGTTAAGTATAAGTGTCTTTTTCGTTTCCATTTTCTTTTCGTCGTTGGTCACATGTTCGGTCTATGGTATTCACATCATTTTTCTGTAGAACCACATTTTTGTTGCTTCAAGTCTCCTCTACATTTGCAAGGCCTCTGGTTTGGCAGATTGGAAGTTCTGAGGAACAGGACACCTCCTCTTAATTACTGTTGTCCCTTGAACATCGTGACACATGGTATTAGCACCTGTCAGAGTCTCAGCTATGTGAAAATATTGTTTTAATTTTTGTTTGGTGGTTCAGTAAGAAAGTATAAAAATACATTATGGTAAAAATACCAGCGATATATTTATAATAAAAAAACGACCAGTTGTAATGCGTTTTTATAGCAAAATGACAATCACTAGAGTACTAAGGTATAAAAAAATAAACGTTATAGTAAAATTACCAGCAATGTATTTTATCATGTACAAACTATATATCTAAAAAAATATACGTTTGCCCTAGAAGGATATTATGTTAAGTTATTGTTGTAACCTGGGGAAGGGGGTTACTGAATAGAATAATCAAACGAATGTTGATAATGAACGATAAAACTTAAGACAAGAACAACACATATAAGATTCGCCAGCGACACGTAGAAGTAGTCAAGTGAATTCCACAACGAATCTCCAACTCTATGATATCTACCAACCGCCCTACGTGGTCAGATATGTCACAAGGCTGAATACAATGTGGGGTATCCGAGCCCGTAGGCACGGACAAAAATTCCCCGTATACCCCGTAAAAAACGGTGTTGAGTAGCTGTCTACCACCCCAGACATAGCCTCGTCTGGGAATCCTCTCCGCCTGGAGGCAGAGAGTTTGACCAGCACAGCTGGAGACGAATCTCCAACTCTAGACCAACATACGGTATTCACTATCATATTTATGGGAATGGTGGCATACCCATTATCGTCCGTAGGTATGCTACAACAATTATGTACAAAATATTTGTAGTTGAAGCAAGGAGATTCATAATGGATCTCTCTGAGTTGAAGTAGAAAATTGCGTAGAAAATTATTTATATTTCGGCATTAGATAATCCACAGCAGTTGATATGCCGCTATACAAAAACAAGCAAAGAAACTAATCATCTGTGAGGAGATTGTTCAGCATTCACTAGCATATAAGATGACAAATATTATGTAACAGTTCAGAACTCCTTTCTTTGTTCTTAATAATGTTTTCTGTTTCTTAATACTTTACTTAGTTTTTGGAAGGCATTTTTCGCTATCCCAATGCATCTTTGGATTTCAGTGTTGCTTTTTTCCGTTAACTGTTAAACACTTCCCAGATTGTTGTACTTGTTTGATTTTGGTATCTCCAGTTTGTAATTTATATGTTGGGCTGTTCCTTTTGCTAACAACAATGCATTCTGTCTTCTTGCATTTGATGCTTAGTAAATGTCTTCTAGTTTTTCTTCACAGCAGACTGTAGGAGTTTTCGTAATTTCCTTTCTAAGTGTACTATCAACATTTTTTTATCTGCATATCTTATGTTGTTAATATTATAGCAGTCAATAATAAATCCTGACAGTACTTAATAATTCTCTCATACTCGCCTCACTGAATAGGTTGAATTAAGTCCGGTGAGAAGACAAATCCTTGTCTTACACCCCTTCTATACGACAGCAGTTTTAAAATCGGCTAGAATACTGGGCAGAATACTGGATTGTCGAGGAGATTTTTGTCACTTGATCTCCACCGATGTCGTGAAATCTCAACGATTACAAACAAAGAAGAAGAAGAAAAATAGTATGAATCCTATAAAGTGTGATCTATTAAACGATTTTAAAATGTTTTTGTGGCGAGCTATTTTTGATAGGTTTCCATGCACGGATATAATATAATAATTCTATTGCTAATTGTTAATCTAATTGTTAAGTTAATTTTTAAGTTAATTGTTAATTGTTCATTGTTAATTATTAGTCAATTGTGACTTGTTAGTTGTTGATTGTTAATTGTTAGTTAATTCTATTGTTAATTTTTAATTAAAACAAGAATCTTAATTACAAATAACAAGAGAGTAATATTTACTAAACTCCAGCGTATCTGTATTTAAAGAGCTTAGCTTAGTATGGCACAAGGTTACAAAGGCGGAGCAACCACTAAAAATCATACTCATCAGTGAGAGATTAACCTTTCAACCCATATGTACGCAAAGAGGAGTCATCAGGTATTTACAAAACTTAGCTTAGTCTGACACAAGGCTATATAGGTGAGGAATAGAGATCGTGTTCTGCCATTCCTCCAATGAGAACGATGTATGTGGCTATAAAATCAGTATTAAAAGCTGGTGATAAATACATAACTGTTTTAGCTAATAAGTTGGATATATACTCGATTTCAACACTTATATTGGGCTTTTGCGAGACGAATGGACGAAATGAACATATCGTGTAATTTGATAAACATGTCAGATTGGATAGAAATTAGTGCCGGTTTTCGACTGTAGTTTAAGAATATTAGGTTTTCAAGGATATCGAGTTTCCTAGATTGTGTTCGGGTATGGTTAATCTTTATGACGAAAACAGAAATGTATTATCATTATTATTATTATTGAAGGAGTGGGCAGCGCGCTGGTGTACAAATATACAAAGACCAATTTGCTCATTATGATACCCAGTCAGATAAGGGTATACCAGGCACATGCAACACAGCCAAGTGCGAAAAATCTGGTGATATGTTTTGATGAAAGCAGTGCATATCATTGCAGTTTGGGCTCAGCTAAAAATAACTTTAGGTCAGTTAACCCATTCTAATGAGACGGTCTTCAACTGAGAGTGTTTTCAAGTATTTAGATGTGAATCTCAAATAGTTTTGACTAATTCATCGTTCAAACTTAAGATAACAATCTCTCTCTCTCTCTCTCTCTCTCTCTATCTATCTATCTATCTATCTATCTATCTATCTCCATATGGCTATGAAGCTCTCCCACTCCTCCTGCTCATATACAGAGAGTCACAGTGAATCAACCCTTAGAGGACATGCCTAACTAGCTCGGCAATTGACAAACAAATCTGCAGTATTGAACGGGATATCGACTGTAGCTCATCTTAATTCACCAAGACAGAACATGTACATCAATTAAGATCAGATTAAGATCAGAAGGCACGAGAGCCATTCCTGGTGTAGTATCAGGTCATTTATTATTATTATTATTGACTCGTTTGTCGTTTTTACTCTTTTGATCAGAAATAAAGTAATTTCGATGAGATTTGAACTCGGATTCCGTATGCTATGGAGGCTGTTTAAAATGTACGAGGTCAGACTGAAAATAAAATAAAACGGGAACTATAAGGAAACAAGGTTACACTTAAGATGAGATGGATTAATTTTCCGTGACATAATAAAGAATGTGGGCTTGGAAAATTTAATACTCACGAGGCATATTGAAGGCAGGTTTAACAAAAGGAAACAGTGAGTAACCTACTTAATGCGCTGGTGTGATTGGATGACAGAGCATGTACTAAGAGGGATGATAAAAAGTCAAAGGTTGCTTAGAGTTACAAGAGATAAGAAGTAGTGGAGAGTAGATTTGAACTTTGCCTCAAATGATTATGACATCGTTCAGTAAAGATGACCTCGAGAACGCGAATATGTGGGCTCAAGTCTCGTCGTAATTAGCTTTATTTCCTCTCAAGTACTGGTTGTAACGTGACTCATTTAAGTTAAAATTTTACTAAGTTTTGTCTGTAAAATAAACACTTCCATGGTAATTTTTCTGCGAACTTTCCTCCGTGGTACCTAGATTTTATGAATTTAAGTGCAGTACTAGATTGACAACAGACTCTCATCATTTTACACTTGAAATGGCTAGATGTAGACGTAGGTTCTATGTTAGCAGTTTCTTCCATCGCAATTCTCGCTTATGGAAATCTCTACCAGTTTCTTGCTCCCAGTCAACTTTGATCTTCAAAAATTTAAATTCAATGTCAAACGTTTTCTGCTTTCTTCCTAATTCTTATTATTTTATTGTCTGCTCTCCTTAATAGTAGTTTTTTCTTATATTCTCTAACACTCTGTATCTTCTTGCGTGCTATTGGCTTTATTAGCTTGCTATGTGTGAAATGATTTAAAGAAATGTCCCTGTTCAATGTCTTGCTCATGGTTGCACGTCCAATGCCCATGGATGCAATTCTTCCATTTGATATTGATGACAAAATATTTACCGTCTTTTTTATGCTGTTATATTAATATCAAGTCCTTTGATTTTCGTTTCTTGGATCATACATCAATATTAAGAAGACAGATTACTTCGTCTAATATAAATTGTAGCATTGCCGTTCTTCCGTACTTTAATTTTATTTCTAACTGAAAACGGGAAAAAAGGAGAATTGTAAGAAGACAATATATGGACGTCTGTACGAGGAATAACCCAAGTTACGAACTACAAGTTAGACTAATTAAATATATTAAATATTAATTAATCATATGAAATGTGTAAGTAGCATAAATATGTCACCATATCAAGTTCAAATTGCACAGCAGCAATTCTGCTTATATAAGAGATTTAACCTTTGACTCTTTACATCAAATTTATCCGCCTCATCTGCATCTCTTTGATCATTTAACGTTAAAAACTGAGTGTTATTTTGGGAGGAGAAAGGAATGACTTTTCCTGTTGTCAAACGTTAAATGTTAACAAATTCTTATTTAAAACCTTTGTACTTGCCTCTAGTTGCATATAAAGATTTTGCCATCGGGTATTTAATGCTAGAGGACGAGTTAAAAACAGAAGCAGTATTTGTAGGTTCTGGGCATTGATTGTTATAACATAGATAGATTTGTCGCAACGAAACCAAAAATCAAAGGACTTGATATTGATATAACAGCATAAGGTAATAGCTTTGGAAAAGACAGTAAATATTATGTCATCAATATCATTTCACCCAAAAGCAAAGCAATAAATACCCTAAGGCGCAAGAGGCTACTGAAAGAGAATATGAGAAAAACTACTATTAAGGAGGGGGGGAGACAACAAAATAATGAGAATTAGGAAAACAAAAGATAATGATTGACATTGCATTTAAACCTTGTAGATCAAAGTTGACCGGGAAGCAAAAAGTGCGAAAGAAGAAACTGATAGCATAAAACTTAGGGTTACATCTAGCCATTTCAACTTTAAAATGAGGAGACCTGCACTTAAATTCATAAAGTCTAGGTACCATAGAAGAAAGTTCATCAGAACAATTACCATGAAAATATTTATAGAAAAGGCACAGGAAAGCTACTTTACGGTGGTGGAAGTGGGACTGAAGCCGAGATGCCAGGTCAAGACCAATAGCATTGCAAATTCTTCTTTGGATTTTATCAAGAATCTCTAAATATATAACAGGAGCACTAGACCAGATGTTGGAGCAAACATCGATAAAGTTTCATCATTTCCCGTAAACAAAAACTTTGAACAGCCAAAAAGATCGATATCAATTTTGTGAGTTAGCAAAGGACGGTCAGGTTTGTAAAATATTGGTAAGAGGTTATTTATGAAGCTTTTGAAGATTAGAAATCACACATTACAGTGTGCCTTCAAGGCGAAGCAACAACGACGATGATGATGATGATGATGATGATGATCGATCTTATTCGAAGTTTTTCTTTGTAATTCTTCGGACTTTTATTTCAGTACAAGTGCACTGAACTACAGGGTGCTCCCCTCCTAAATTGAAATCATTTGAAATGTGAATATCTGAGTAACTACATGTCCCAGGCAAACTAAATTAAATAGACTTCATGTTAAACAATAAAAGATTTATTTATCAAAATTCGAACAAGTTATTCAAAGGGATGTAAATTTTATAACTGATAAGCTTCACAAATATTCAATATGTCCACTATCTGGGACACGACACACGCCAAATCGGTAGTCCAGCTCTTGCCAAACACGCTGTAGTATGTCTTACGTAACATTCTTCAACGCCTCAATGATTTTCTGCTTACTTTCCTCTAGGCATATAGGAAGAGGAGGATATAGACCTATTCTTTCACATAGCACGATAGAAAAAAATCACAAGGTGTCAAGCCAGATGAACGAAATGGCCATTTCAACAACGCATTGTCATTATCGTTAGCACACCCCAGCCCCTTCCCTGATAGAAGTCCGCGTGGTCAACTTAGTTTTTACACATTACGTTAAAATTTGAGATTTAAATTAAATTCTTAAATTGTTAAGCTAGCTAAAATTTGAAGCTAACTTAAAAGCCGCACTATCGGGAGGCATTTAAGCTAGCTCCCTTATACATTCAATATTTGAAGAGTTCGAGAAACATAATAGCTACTTAAGTAAAACCTATATTATGGAATCTATATGAATAATTGCGAAATTGGAGCTCAATTCTCCAACGAATTCTGAAATTAAAAAGCCTCAGCTCTACTTTATAGTAATTTGGTGTTTACTCGTTCCCTCACGAAGTCGCGTTGTGATACAAGGTCGGTTTACTGTGGGGTCGGTTTACTGAGCGCGTACACTCGGACAAGGAACAAAAATTCCCCGAGACCCCGCAACCGTCAGTTGCGCTGGCCTCGGTGCGAGCAGCGATCCCTCTCTCTAGAGCAATAAGAGGGCGCGGCCTCGGGCAGCTGTTCCCCAGTTCCGGGCACTTCTCAGTATAATTTTCTTCAGTTGCGGCTCTGTCCTTTGACGGAGCCGCCGCTGGGCGCTCTCTGCTCAAAGACAGAGACGCAACTTACATCTTCCAGCGGCCACCCCCAGGGCAGCACTATCTCCTTAAGGCACTTGATGTAGGCCTACGTGTTGAATCTTGAGGCACTGTTCGGAAGATGAATGGTGACATAATGTCACCGTCACTAGTGATCACGCTAAACACCTTTCGTAATCATCATTAGACTCATCCAACTCTTTCCGAATCCTGTCCTTAGATTGACACCCAAACGCTCTGAAATTTTCGTATTGGAGTTTTCGGCGGGAATGCCAAGCAGTACAGTATGCTGTTCCCAAATTTCTGACGTAGCAAATTGCGCCATGGTATCCTTTGTCTCACAGACGGTGCCCAACTGTCCCTACTTTACTGGGCAGCCGACACAATCAAAAACAAGCAAAGCGCATGCGCAAAATTAAAACATATAAGTGGCGACAATTTACCCATCGCACCTTGTATGTATCTATATGGATGAGAATGTTTTTGTTTTCATTTTTTTTAAATGTGGTTTCTATGCGGTAAGGACATTTTCTTTGTCTAGATCCTGGTATATTTTGAATAGCTGAAATTTTGAAATAATCTACAATGATGTCGTATGTAATGCTTATTGGAAACTTGGCCATGACAAAAAAAAATGCCTATTTTTTATTATATATATATATATATATATATATATATATATATATAGAGAGAGAGAGAGAGAGAGATAGATAGATAGATAGATAGATAGATAGATAGATAGATAGATATTATGCACGTTTTCCTGAATTGGAGTTGGAAACTTTATGCAAAAATAAAGCTCAGTCATCCATTAGAAAATGTTTTTGGTTTATTAGTGACCCATATATGCACTATTCACAAATACTTACACATATGTTTATGTAAGTAACATTGTTTTTCAAATATCTTCTTATTGACTACATGTTACTCGAGATTAATACAACTTTTATGCAACACCGGCCGTAAACTATGCCTGAGAGATGATGACCATGCAAAAAAATATCTAAACGCTTCATAGCTATTGAAGCATCAGTAAAAATTGCTAAATTACGAGGGCCCATAGTGCAAAGAAACTTTTTACAAACCTGATTCCGTTCACTCAAAGGGAAGATAAGTTTTCACTCGATCCATAGAAACCTAATTAAAAACTGAGATGCGTAAACATCCACTAGAAAAGAGTATTTCACAACTGTTGGGGCTCGAAATATGAACCAAAATAATTGTTTCTTTCTCGTTTTGGGTCGAATTAACGCATTAATGGTGATGGTAATATTAGCCATTTTTTAGAAGGAAACATTTGGCATACATTAACCGAGCAGTCAGTACTGCTTTCCGTTGAAATTTATAAAATCATTCTATTTAGACAATTTTTCATGAAAACAGGTTTCTCAATTCCAGTAGCTGTTATCGCTCTTTCCAGTACTAATGGGGGTTATCTTCCTAACATTTTATTTGAAATAGTGTGGAAAGCCAACATATTGATGATGTTATTATTTTCTCGTTGAGTCAGAAGGGCTGTGGATAGTCCACAAATTATGTGTTTTTTGTTATTACATAAAATTCTTTGTGATTCTGTAACACCATTCTACAAGTTTCAACGAAGGACACACCTAGCCCATTTTCTGTTAGTAATGTTTTGTACTAATTCCTGACATTTGATAATCCCATTTTTCTCTTCGAGTTACATGTGCTGTCCATTTTAGTTGTTGCTGTTCAAGAGATGTGGTTTCTATTATCAGGTGCAGTTCTTTGTTTCTGGTTCTGCATTGTCAGTCCACAATGCTCAAGGAACGTTGAGCTTTGATATGATCCTCAGACGTCACTTGCTCAAGGCCTTTTTTCAACATTGTTCACATGAAGCGTTTGTATATAGCTGACACTTTAGATATTTTTGAATGGATTTGGCGCCATGCATTCATATGGAAGTTTTGATCTGACGAGGCTATTTAAGAACATAACTCTTGTTTTAAGGTTGATGTTTTGGTAGCAATTTGCGATGTTGGACGAAACTACCTCTGACTCAGCCTATTCTCGATCCAGTTTTACTTTTCTCCTATACTTGATTTGTTATAACTGATCCATATGCTGAGGTATTTGAAGTGTTTGGTATTTACTAATTTCACATACTGAATTTTTATGATGGATTCAGAGTATATGTCATCATTGTTTTCATTCCAATTCCAGATCATAGTTTATGTTTTGGAAAGGTTTATCTTCAGTCCTATTTCTTGGATCACTTGATATATGATGTAGGTTTTCTGTTCAAGATCATTCTTATTCCAACTATGAATACCTATGTCATCAGCATCGCTCCACTCATCATCAATACATTGCCCTTGGAATGGAAAACGGGATTGTTGTCTTCTATTGGTAGATTCAGTTGAGAGGTTGTATGGAATGGTTAAACGGTCAATGTCCATCTTTTCATATCTATGTTTGTAAATGCACAGGATATAGTCTAGGAAGATGGTTAAATAGACTGAAGCTCTCATTTCCTTTTTTGCTGGCGTTTGCAATGTTTCTATATTGAGGTTTTCGCAAGACACGTGAATTTTTATTGATTTTTACAGTTCCTCTATTACATTCAGTGGACTCTGAGCTTGGAATGTAGTTTCTAATGGCTGATATGAAGTCTCTATTGATGTGGTCATATGCTTCTATGAGGACGATAAAGCAGCTATACAGTTTCCTATTAGAGAGGCAAACTCTTTCTTGGGGTTGTTTGATAACATATATGCAGTCACTTTATTATTCCTTAATTTTTTAATAGCTTTTTAAAAATGTCCTTATCAGTAGATTCATTATTATTTATGTTTGGAGACGGACTTTGTAATTATTGGATGAACATTGGTATATGTCCCATTTTAGTGTGGTCAGGGTTGAAATGTGATTCGAAGTGTTTGTTGAGACCAGGAAATTTCTTCTTAGGAGGTTTTGATTGTTTGATATTATTGTGATTTTTCGCTTTTTACCACATTTTAACAAATTGTCTGTGCTGTTTGGCTTTATTAATTTCATTTCCAGTTTTTCGGGGCTTCTAATTTCTCAAAGAATTAGCTATTTTTTAAAAATTTTCTTTGTTAATTGTTTGCTATTTTCCATTTCATCCCCCCACCGCTTTTGTTTGTTTCTTTCTTGTATCAGTTTTTCAACTCATTATTGTCATCCCATGGGTGTATCTTTTTTCCTCCTAAATATTCTTGAAATGGATTCTATTTCTTTATCAATTTGGATTCTATTCCAAATGTACCTTTTCATTTTTAAGGGATTGGATGTTATAGCTCGGTGTTTTTCTTGTTTTATGTGATCGGAAGTGAGCTAGTTTGTTGGCTGTTGTTGTCAGTTTAGTTACAAGTAGTCTGTTATCTGATTCAAAGTAGGAGTTGTATACTGTAACATCTGTTACAAACTGCTTAATCTAAGTGTCTGGGATGCTAAAGTCAATAATCTTTTTCGATATACTATATAGATTAGGCCATTTGATGCAAAGTTTCATGTTAATGATGGAATATCCTTTTAGTAACAAAAGTTTAGCAAGAGGTCTCCATTTCTCTTTGAGGTTTCAAAGAGCGATACCTTCATACCATCAAAGAAGCAGTGGCGTTTTTAAAGTCTTGAGGTAGCATTAAAATCCCCATTAATGCATTTTTTGTTTATTTCTGATATACAAATCTTAGTCCTGTGTAGAATTTCAGCGCTTTTTTCAGTGGGAGGTATCGGCTGATATCACTCGGATCTTACAGCCATAAACAATAATATCGGTAGTCAACAGTCTTTCTGGCGAGTATATGATATTCCAACTACATATTGTCTTTTCTCCTTGTAGCCAGTTTAAATTAACTTGTATCCCGAATGCGCAGTAGAGTAACCACCTAGTCGACGTACTTGTTGTATACAGACAACATCAAGTTTTGCTTTCTTGCATTCTTCTAAAATCACCTTCTGAAATCATCCATTCCTGACTGGATATTGATTTGTCCTATTTTCCACTGGAAGAAAAGTTTTGATTTTTTTAGTTAATTTTTTAGTTGCTATTGTTTCCCCCTAGAGAATCATCCACTTGATAACCCGCGTGACGGACGATGCGGTATTTAGTTATATTTTGGGACATTCCTAATACTGTAGGAAACTGGAGTCAAATACTGTAGGAAACTGGAGCTTCAGTAAAGGCTATTCCCACACGACAATAGATAATCCTGACAACTAAAGAAATTAGTGGTTCTGGAAGAAAAAACAAAGTCTGTATGTTTAAAACGTCACCAAGGAGACTGAGACGAAACATCGGTATATAATATGCACAGAGCGAGTGAGAGAGCGAGCGAAAGAAAGAAAGAGTGAGTGAAAGAGAGAAAGCGATGACAGAAAATGTGCAATTACTCAAAATGATTTATAGCGCTTAGAGATAATTCAACTCTGTTATCCATTTTGAAATGATGGTTAATGAACTCATAGAGACTTGCAAAGCACTATTTGTATTATTCACTAATTGATCATGCATTGTTACACACACACACACACACACACACACACACACACATATATATATATATATATATATATATATATATATGTATATAATGAGGCATGGTAGAGTAAATGGTTAGCGGCACGGATTGAGGAATCGGAGAGCCGAGTTCGAATTCCAGTCGATACCTCCGTAATATACCCTTGGGAGAAAAGTATGAATCCTCTTCCCAGCTATGGGTAAATAGCAGTACGGACTGGGTTCTATAGCCTTGGATGGCAACTGGTCTAGCAGAAGGACAACGCAGAATTCAAAACCTGCGGAGGGTCGATGGAGACTTTGTGACACACGGTGCACCAGGTCTCTGTATTCGGCTCTTTCAAAAGTGTGGTTGGTTCTGCACAAAACCTTCATCTCTATAATCGGTAGGCGCGCGTCATCAGCCTGCGTCGATCAGTCAACGACAGGAGAGTCCACAATATATACATATATATATATATATATATATATATATATATATATATATATATATAAATTTGTGCACATTTAATAAATGTTAATACATTTTCCTTTAATAAATTACTATCTCTAAAAAGCATACTGTTTTCTGGGACACCTGGCGTAAGACATTTATTTTTGCCTATATATCCCACTCTTTTTAACAGAAACAATAAATATCTTCCGATAAAAATAAGCGGATAATTAATAAAGCAAATTACGAGAAAATTTAATAAAGTGGTTTTTACACCAGAAAAAACTCACTCGAGGAAGTGAATATGGAGAAAAATACGTGGGTAGGTGTCTTAAAAAAGCGGGTCGTGCTAGGAACTCAGTCATTCAGCCATTTTTCATTAAAAAAAAACAAACGATTGACGTTGATCTACGCAAAGAACAGATGGCAATATTTTGATTACTACCTGAAAGGTAGAAACCTGCTAAAGTTTCAGAATCAATTACCTGGCTGTTAAATATTTATTTAATTCTTATTGTTATAATTCATCTTGTATTAAGTAAACAGATATTTTACAGTCGCTGTTTTTTTTTTCAAATTCTGTTCAACCTATTTTCAATTCTCAATATACGGTAGGAAAGATTTTCCTGGTATTTTCTCTTTTCGATGACTGAAATGGATTTGATTTGTAAAAGACAAACGCACAATAAACATCACGTTTCCACAAAGTGAATTTCTTGATCTCCCCTACCGTTCCAGCTTATGAAACAAAAGCTGAAAGTTTGAGAATTTGTAGCTGATAGCAGAGAAACACTCATTCTGCGTCGTGGAGTAATAGTTATTGTTGTGTAGCGAATTCGATCCTTCCCAGAAGTCCTATACTTGTAGCTTTGACTGCAAACTAAGCTAAGCTTAGTAAAGAATTATAAAAAAAAATGTATAGATTTACCATATATCAACATTTGGTGCGGTGTTTAAAAGGCCTGCCAAAAAGAAACAGGTAACAGATTTAGAATTAAAACTGATCTTGTTCCTATTATAAGGGGAATTATAACTCTGAGTAAATAATTATAAAACTCCTTACCTTTATATATACAAAAAAAATGAGACATGAAACAACACAAACGAATATTATTTATTATCTGGTTGTTGTGTGGTGTTAGAAGCACGAGAGACAGTAATACTGAGTAAAATTGAGGGTTTGGGATCAAATGTAGATCAAATATAGATAAGAATGCTACAGAATGATAAAGTAAAATGCATACAGTCTTTCTCGTATGTTTTTTTTACAGATGTGTCTAATGAATGATAATTTAGTTGGAAAATACATATATATATATATACGCGTGTAATAGTCTACAGTATCCTACACAGTGGGCAAGCTTGTCTCGCTAGTTCATTTAGCACTGAGTATTGAGTTCGATCCTCACTGGCTGATCTATTCTTACAGCCTTGTACCATATCTATGCTACACTCAGTAAATCGCTATACCAAACAGAACAAAAAATGTAACGGAAAAAAACGTTATATGGTTCAACCTACATTATAAAACATGTAAAACAAATATATTGGTAAGATATCAAGATAATCAACATAGTCTACTAGAGCTGCATGGAAAACATGATACAAATCATAAAAACACAAAAGAAAAATCACCAGTAAAACCAAAACACCCACATGATCTACCCGTAACTAAAATGGCGGCCCGAATGTCCACTAACTGCCTAACACCTAATGAAATGTACCAAGCTACTGTAAGATCTAAAGGGAACTCAGATGCTACTCACGCAAAACATCATTTAACATTTTTTTAAGCGTTTCACCCCAAGCAAGGCGGGAAGCCACTAAGACGCAAGGGGTTACAGAAAATTTGGAGCAAGATCAGATAGGAGTGATAGAAGAAAGGATGAGGAGAAGAGTAGTGGATAGATCAAGGCAACTGGAGATGTCGATTGACATTACATTTGAATAGCTGGAGATTATAGCTCTCAGGGAAACTGGAATAGGGAAGGGAGTTCCACAGGCGAGAGGTGAGAGACATGAAGCTATTGGAGTAGAAGAGACGGCTACATTTAGGAGTTTCGACAGTGAAAGGGTGAGAGCGGGATGCCAGCCTCGTAGGGAGCTTCAGGAGGTGGAGTTGAAGGAGTTGTTAACAGATACTACCGCATGATCAGAGTTACCAAGAGGGCAGAGTTGCGTGGCGCTACAGGACTCGGGGATGGGGGTAAAACACAGATCGAGAAGAGAGGCTTTACCTTCCCGGTTGAAGGCAAAACGAGTGGGGAAGTTAACTACCTGCGTGAGTGATTGAGAGACTGAAAAATTGAGTGTTTGAAAGCCTGCGTGGTCAGTAGTAGCATTCTTAAGCCACATGGTATGATGGGCGTTAAAGTCGCCAAACACAAATATGTGGGCAAATGGGTGGAGGGAGAGAGTCTTGTCTATGCTGTCAGAAATGCTATCGAGTATCCCACAGTCTTGAGAGGATGGAGAGCGGTAAAGGAAGAAGAGATAGCTTACCGCATTGAGAAGAGATAGTCGGAGACACATGTACGAATGGTCTGGCGATTCGAGAGACAACTCTCTGGCCAGAGGGAGATGGTCCTTGACGTAGACGCCAAGGCCGTGCATGTGGGTTTGAGAGTCTTTTCTGGGGAGAGGAAGATAGCCTGGGATCGAGAGATCAGAGGAGGGGATAGACGAGACAAGGTTGGTCTCACAGAGAGCCATTATATCCGGGCAGTTTGCAATGAGGAAAGATTCCATACTGCAGAAGTTTGTTCTAATGCCACGGATGTTGGAGAACGAAATGTTGAGGGGTTTAGGTGATTTTTGAGTGGCTGGTTTAGGATTACTTTTTCGGTCTTTGTAAGTCATGTGGAATTTTGGTTGGAAGATGAGAAGGCCGAAGTAAAAGAAGCAGACAGTTATTGACCGTGATGTGGGCAGAGAGGAGTTGGCACAACCTGCATCATAATGTGGCCTCAGGGTTGCCCACCGGAGGTGACTGCAGGGATACCTTTCCATGCGCGACATGGCACTACAAACAACCCGGTATTATACAACAGTTGATCAGAGCGGCCGCTCAAGACGCTACGCAAGAGTTAGGGCTCCTAATTACCAGTCGGAAACAGAAACCAGAGAACTGTCAACCATGTACCCTCGGAATGAAGAGCTGATGCCACAGACTGCACACATCATGGGAGAAACGGAGCTGCACTAATACAGAGGCCAGAGAGAGAGAGAGAGAGTACCGGGAACCCCTTCCTAAACAAGAAACAAGGCGTGAGCCTCTACTCATGTCCAAGAGAAGGGGGAAGAGTGTTGACCGGGCGATAGGAAAGCCTACCTACTCCTATTACATATAACACATACAAGAACGACAAAAACAGAGGGAAGGATAAGAGGGAGAGATAATTGGTACAGAGTCATGGCTGACACTTGGATTTTACCCTTTCACAACATTAAGTTTTAACTTAATATAAGTCCCATTGTCTATTCTAAAAAGAAATTGAAGAAAATAAGGTTATCCGGATTTATTGCTCTGTCATAATAAATGCCCCAACATACGTGGCAGCGAGTGTTAGTCCGCTTTCTTCCTCATGATAACAAGTGAATGTACGGCTTACCTTAAGTCCAAGCATCGACCTGGTGGTGGTGGTTGGGGGCGGGGATCTACGGCCAAACCTCCGCCCTCATCAAATAGTGGGCTTGGGAGACATGCTTTCAATAAAATTAAGAACAACAGGATAAAGAAACGGCGAAAACAATTCAGACATATTTCAAAATATGAAAATAGTACAACACTCTCAAAACATGGAATCTGAGAACCCCCAAACCGAAATACACTGAAAATAACACAGAAAATAAGAAAAACAACACCAATTTACAAAAATCTCCAAACAATTAATTTTACCTAGAGATGAAATAGTAGTAATAATAACATTTTATTCCAATATAAACTTCTTAGACTGGAAATAGGACAAGAACAGTGCGGGTTCGTTAAAGACACTGGTACAAGGAATGCGATATTTTTGCTCAACATGATATCAGAAAGAGCAATACAATGCAAAAAGATGTATATCCTTCTTGTATAGATTAAGAACAGTTGGAATTACTAAGTAATCATGACATATTTGGGACGGATATTACAATAGTCTAGAACTTATATTGGCAGCAAACAGCCTGAAAACGGATAGAAAATGAATTCAATAAATAGACAAAACTAGAAAGGGGTATATGACAAGTATGTCTTCTCACCGAACACATACAATGGTTTAATACTGAGAGAATTAGTTCAACCAGAATTCATTATTGGCGGCCACAATCTTAACAAGATTAGAAATACAAATGACACAGTATTGAAAGCAGACGCAGAAAGGAAACTACAAGAACTGCAGTCAAAGGTATTGAAAGAAAACGAGAAGAAAGGACTACACATCGATTGTAAAAAGATAGAATGTATGGTTGTCGGCAAAAGAAACAACCCAACATGCGAATTACAAATTAGAGATACTAAAATCAAGCAAGTACAAAAGTTTAAATATCTGGGAAATGATTTAACAGAGGACGAAAAGTGCGATATGGAAATCCGAAGGCAAATTGCGATAGGAAAAGATGTCTTCCAAAAGTTGAGAAAAGTGTTAAGAAACAGTATAATTTCGTTAGAAACCAAGAAATGAGTACTGGACTCATATGTAATATCGGTCATCCTATACGACAATGAATGTTGAACAATCTCTTAGAGGAAGATGTGGCATGAAGTAAAAGAAACGTGGGTCTAAATAAGGTTACTGAGGATTCCATGGTCTGAAAATAGGACGAAGTTTTAGAGAAAATGAAAACAAAAAGGACACTTATACTTAACATCAGAAAGAGAAAGCTGAAGTTTCTAGAGCAAATAATAAATAAAAACTGCACATAATAAAATTTACTAACAGCTACAAAGGAAAGAAAACTGTGGAGAGCCATGATCTGACACGTCTGAAGAAGAAACAAAAGTTAGCGCTCATTTCCTAATACAGACACAGCAAAATTCCTAATCCGCTACCTACAACCGCATCACGATTCAAAAGCAAGATAACATCCCTTAGCCTAAATATGATAAACTTTATTTCCGATATAAAAATTTTGAAGCGAAGAAGGTATACAGAATAAATGAAATAAAATAAAAATAAATAATTGATTCAAATAAGCAAATTCTAGATCAGCATTAAAACATTAATCGTCAAAAAGTACTGTGGATGGGGGGAGGGTATTTTCTTCCTAGTTCGACTTCAAATAGGCGCCTAACGGCCTATATATGGAGACTGCGTAAGGAGTAATAACAGATGGTCAGAAGATTGATGGTTGCTTGAAATTGACAGTTATTATACAATATTGATTTCCACGCACACACTCTCTGTCTGTCTGTCTGTCTCTCGCTCTTTCTTTCTCTCTCTTTCTCTCTCACACACGCATAGAAACAGACACACACACAAATAAATATACTGAGGAAAATGTATAAAAAAGTGGAAAAGTTTTCTTGTGACGCGTTTCGTCCTTTAGGATATCATCAGATTAAATTTGTTATGTTAGTGGGACTACGCATGCGCATGAACGAGGGGTGCTGTGAATTTTAGGATTTTTTTTTATCTAGCCGATTTCATTTAGATTGTTTTCTTTTTCTTTCCATCACTTTCGCTTGTAGATATGACACACTGTGATAATAGAAGTTCTGCAAGGAATGGTGAAATGTTGAAAGAGCCAGAGTGCAGATTTACTGTAGTTGACCTTGTGATCAAGGCACTCTTTAGACATTTACGTCGTAGTGAATTGTTTTCTCCTTTGATCAGAGTAGCATTTTTTTATGTCAAAATTGTGATCAGCCTCCACTATTGTTCTTGATATAAATATATATATATCATTATCTATCTATCTATCTATCTATCTATCTATTTAAATAAATACCACATAACTTATACGTTGTTTTAAACAGAAAAAAACGCATATTTATCCCTTAAAAAGGTAACCTTTAAAAATATGGTTTTAAATTATACTCTATTAATGGGTAAAGTGCTCAATATCAGGTTCAGAGCTTATGTAAATATAAATAGAAAAGTGGACATTGAAGACTTCAATATCCACTTATATATATATATATATATATATATATATATATATATATATATATATAATTATATATTTAAATTTTAAATAAATAATTATATTTATATACTCTACTTTTTTGTATCGAGCACTATTTTTTAAAAATAATAACAAAAATACTAAAGAACTTTGGATTATTTACCTAACGAGTTCTTTTCAATTTTCTATATATTTTTACACACACACACACACACACACACACACACACACACACACACACACATATATATATATATATATATATATATATATATAATTTTACTATGTCAGAGTCTCATGATTATAAACACAATATCAAAGAATTGGACATTTTTTTAAATGATATGCAATTTCCTTCATCAAGTTTCATTATTGCGCTACTTAATGACAAATAACTGAGTTGGTTTAAAATGCAAGTCACACCTTCTCGCCGTTGTCGAATTAGTGTGGCACTCAGTGGCTCTTCCCAAATCCATTGTGCAAAATCAGTGGGTGTGAAAGACAGACAGTCACGAGTGGGCTTTCGGCTTATTTGTTTTCAATTGATGGCCCTCAAAATGAACGATTCTTTGTATGTGTTTTGTTGTCATCAATAGAAAGCCTTTTTTATCAGCGCCCTTCGTTTTTCGTTTCTAATTCTTTGTTCTCTTTAATAGCATTCTATTTCAACATTAATAGAAAATATGCAACCTTGGCTTGAAATTATGTTTTCAAGGTTTTTCCATAAATTGTTCCTAAATTTTTCATATGCTTTATTTCAGTCACCAAATATGTTTAGTCACAAGACATAAACAGTATTAAAACTATGAGTGAAATATTCTGGGTTGGGCGGTAAGAAAGAGGTCAAGGAAATGAAAAAGAGAGAGAGAGAGAGAAAGTAAAACAAAAAAAATATTAAGTGGGCGAATAAAAAACAAATAAAATTTTATTGCCATAAACGAATTAATAATGGAAATGGTTTGGTGTCTGGTTGAGTGCGTTCTGGGGGCCTAATGTCGATGTTAGACGAATTTCGCAAACATTAAAGTTGAAGAATTGATGCAGTCCAAGGAAAGGATAACAAGAAAAAGGCAGAAAAATACAATCAAAGAATCCAGATGTTTTAAATACCGGGGGGGTGGTCGTGCTGGCACTAAACTGTTGCTCTTAGATGCGTCGAGAGTTGTTGATGACCGGGGGAACTTGAGTGATGCCGAAGGTTGATAAACAGTCGGCGTATTGAGCTGGTACTAGCTGGCTGTCTTAGCCGAGGGTAGGCGATTGAAACCACAGTGATCCATGAGGTGAGTGGATTGGTAGAAGACATGGTCGGCGGGAGTCAGTTGGTTGCTGATGACTGCTGGTCACTGATGGTTGCTCGCAATCATTTTCTAGTCGCTAGAAGGTGTGATTTGTCTGCCACATTTTACAACGAGTTGTCGTTCTATTTATTGTGGCTGGTGGAAAACAATTAAGATGATGAGCAGCAGGGAGTGAAATCTGAATCGCCGAGTGGATTGGTAGAAGTCCGTTGATCACTGTTGGTGATCGTTGATGATCCCTGATGGTGTCGCTGCTGGTCGTTGCTGCGGATACTCTCCAATCATCTTCTTCTCCCCCTAGCTGGTTTTATGGCGTAGGAGGGTTACAACAGCGCAGGGTTTGGATGCTGCTTCCGGTTATCAAGGAAAGTTGTAAAAATAACTTGGTTATGCAGTATAATGTAATTAGTCATAATAAAACTACGAACGGGAAAGGAATAGTATTGGTTTTGGATAACCCTCATAAAATGTCTCCGAAACGATGTACAGAACTGATAATCTCGAACAAACTGTTCAAGATTAAATTAACAGAGTTCGTATTCTGAAACCAAAGTAACAGAGTTGATAAGTGCCTCGCAATTGATTAGGTAACGAGAAATAAATAAGAAAGACGAATTAAGAATATTTAAAAAGCGAATGGACAGTAATTTACTCAAGGACAACATAAAAGATCATGCATAAAAGAAGAAAAAATAAATTGAAGTAGGGATTACTGAAAACAATATAAATAATAATGATTTAAGTTGGTGGTGAGGTGAACAGATTACGTCATAGGTCATAACATTCGTCAAACAGCAGTTTTGTAAATTATATTAAAGACAGAAGCAAATTTGATCAAATACATTCCCCTACGCAAAGATTGTTTGCTAGAATTTTAGCTACCTACAGCTATTCAAATGCATACATGGATATCAGATGACGGTTATCAACATGAAAACGGAAACGCCGATCAGAGTTCAAGTTTCAGCTGAAGGCGCTCGTGTATTCTCACTGTCACTAGTTCTGTAACCTGACATCCTCGTTCAAACGTTACTCTGTTGATCATCATCATCATCATTATCAGTCCCATGATCGAGTTTGGCCGTAGGGTTGCTGCGTAGCTGAGCACCGGACCAGTTCCCTGCACATAGCTGGGTTCAAAGCCGGAGAAGTATTCATTCATGCCTAGCGTGTCTTCGGCAAGGTGACCTGGCGGCGCCCATCCCTCTTCCGGTCACGACACAGCCGTTGTCTTTCAACTTGAATGCTCGTCTTGGTTACAGACAAGTGACTGTTGATCACATTGCGGAAACCGTCCTCTGTGGCTGTTGACTTTAGTCTAGGAAGCCCTTCGCCTAGCGATGCCTAGCTGTATCCATAGCTATAGAGCCCAATATACCCTATTGTGCTAGATGGCCTTAGACCTTACAAGAATACACCTTTTAACAGGTTTTGTTTTTAATCCTACTAGGTGTCTAGACACCTTTCTCGCCAGAAAAGGCCTCATAGGGAAATTGTTTTAGTCGCCGATGACTCGACCACGTGGCAAATAGTACTGGATTGCATAGTATCAGTAGCAATAGTAGAGTGACCTGATAAAGAGTGCACTGCTGAACCTATCATCAACTCTCGTGGTCGTATGGTAGGGCCTAAGTTTATGTAGACCTCCTGTATCTCCGTTTAATGGGGATAATTCGTCCCAGTATACTTGACATGACGGGTCTTATCTGCAAAGGTCGGTACAAGTGGAACTGATAAATTTAGCTCGTCAGAACCTTTTTCGTGGAAATAGCGATAGAGTAGCGAGGGGCTTCTGACATTTCTACTGTGGAAACCGGATTGTAGTGTTGAAAATATTTCATCACCCACAAGGTCGCGTGGACTCTATCAAGACAGGCCAGTGAAGGCTCGTCAGCCCCAGTACAGATATGGCAACAATACTCTGTTTTTGGTCTAATCTAGCTCTTGAAATGGTAGAGCTTAGCGAGAGGAGTCAGATACTTTCTGGAGTTGTACATGGAACTGACCATTTTCTAGCATCTTTAGCGATGGATCGGGCTCCACTTGAGGTCTTAGGTAAGTCCCAACAGACGTCCAAAACAAGGGGAGACCCTTTAGTTATTACTGTTTATCGTGATAGGCGAAACGTCAGGGTCTACTCAGTGATGACGAAACATTATTAGTTTGGTTTTGGAAGTATTGAATGTTACGAGCCATTTATCCACCACTGAGCGGTTAGAGCTAGATCAGAGGAGAAATCAGCTGCTAGGCTGAGGTCATTTTGATTTTTGGAGGTGCACCCATTCACTGTTGTATTATCTGTATAGATATTTACTTAAGATCGGCGTATGTTTTTGGCTTGGTTTAGTTTGTTTAACGGCAATATCAACTCTTTGTGAGTCATTTAATACCGAAATTTAATGTTGGGGGAGCTTTGGTAATTTATTTTTCAAAAATCTATTGCTGGTCATTTTTCTCTTCCTTTTCCAATAATGTATTGCTGGTATTTTTTTTAATATGAAAATAGTTTGCAGGTATTCTTACTACGAAAATGCATTTTTATACTTTCATAATGTATTGACCTCAGTTTCGGTGGTTGACTATTTTCCCATAGCTGGGATCCTAACAGGTGCTACCGCCCCGGATCAGAGTAGACCTGGGAACAACAGCCATTAAGAGGTTGTTCCACGTTGCCCAAAACCTCCCAATCAGAGGTCTTGCTGCCGGATGTAGTTTATCGTTATACCCAGGAAGAGGGTATGTTACAGATCGTTAATATAAAATAGAAAGAGGGTAGGACAGACAAAGGATCTTTGTCGACTCCATCTTCATTTCACCTGCACTGTATTATCAAGAATGGTCTTGGAAACCCCGCCACGCATCGTATTTTTCGTTTTTTTTTTGGGGGGGGGTCAACTATCATACCGATGCTGTCTCATAGATTTTATAACTGTAATAGACGAGGATTGCTGTTGGTCAACAGTTTTTAGTTGGAGAACTTAAGATTGGTTGCTGGTGAGAATGAAGACTTTCAGAATAAAAGGAATACAACGTTATCAAAAGAAACGAACTCAGCACATGGAGGAATTATATATATATATATATATATATATATATATATATATATATATATAGTTTCAAGGTGTGCTATAATTAAGGCGAAAAAGTACTCTATATTACAGATAGAGCGTATGTAAATATAAAAGTGAATATTGAAATCAACACTCAGAGGCAACAGGATGTTTCATGCTATACGCAATCTTCAGGCGGCCTGACGATTGCGTTTGGCATGAAACATCCTGCTTCTGATAGTTGACTTTAATGTTCACTTCTATATATATATATATATATATATATATATATATATATGTATGTGTAAGCAAATGTAAATGGATATAGATCCGACAGAATGAAGAAAAATTTGGAAAAAACAAACAAAAATCCTTAAATGCAATTATGTTGTTTAAAATGAATTTTTTTAAATTTTCAGTTATCAGTTTTGGATAAGACTTGTTTTTTATGTCCATCGTCTTTGTCAAATTGAACTGAATTGTATTTTAATGAATATTGTCCTGAAGAAGGTTTATTAAACAGAAACGTCAGACGTCGACATTTCATTCATTTTAAACAACATAATTGCATTTAAGGATTTTTGTTTGTTTTTTCCAAATTTTTCTTCATATATATATATATATATATATATATATATATATATATATATATATATATATATAGTCTATTTCTGTATTTCAGTTACCTTTGGATGAATATTTAAAAAAAGAAATAGGTACCACGGTTGAAATCTCGTGAGAGCAGGCCCAGATCCAGATTCAGGATCTTCACACTACTTGGAGGAACCACTTCCTAATTGACCAGCGTTCTGGGTAAGACGATAAACTACATTCGACAGCAAGGCTTCTGATCGTGAGACTTGAGGTTTTGAGGAGCGTGGAACCACCTCTGAAATGCTATTGTTCCAGGTCCACTCTGACCCGGAGGATATGCACATATTAGGGTGCTAGTTATGGGCAAATTGTTAACAACCAAACAAAATTCAACAGTACATTCTTATAATAAAATGACCAACAATAAATGTTTATAACAAAATGACACCCAATGCAACACTAAAAATATAAACATACATTTTCATAATAAAATTACAAAATATACTTATCATCTATATATATATATATATATATATATATATATATATATATATATATATATCAACTATGTGGCAGTTCAATTTACATTACATGAATCATTCATGCAAAAACAGATATTAGAATTTAATGATATAAATGGCGAGAATACATCTTCATAAACAAATTTAATAAATTACATTAACCCCGAACCTGTAGATGAATGTTATGATCCCTGTTTATAAATTCCAGTTGCATAAGGTCTTTTTTTTATTTCTATACCTGATGATATTTGTATGCACAGATGAAAGCTTGTAAAAAAAAAAAAAGACCTTAAAAATTTATAAATAGGATCCATTCATCTACAGGTTCAGAATGTAAATAAAATGTATTCTCGCCATTTATATCTTAATTCAATATCTGTTTTTTGTATAAAATGATTCATGTAATATATATATATATATATATATATATATATATATATATATATATAACCTTTAACCTGAAATATAAAATAAAGTAAAAAAATATCTGTATTTGAAAACATAACATCACGTAAAAACTATTTAGATTTTGGCATATAATAACACATAGAGCGGTTGATATGCTGCTAAACAAAACCAACCAAATGTTGATTGACCATATTTTCAGGGATGGAGCCATACACACAACACTTGGCCAGTAGCGGGTTGGTGAGTTTATTTAATCCATAGTTGAAGGTTTCAAATTCAGTGTTGACCTTCTCCTGCACCAGTTGCCACCTCTGATTCAGACTAATTTAATAAAATGTTAGTCATTTGAATGACAAAGAGAAAAAATTCTTTGTTACGAGATTCGTCTCCTAGGAGGACTTTATCAGATTAATTCAATAAAATTAAGTACCTCCACGAGATCGCTAAAAAAAAGAGCATAGCATGATGAAAAAGACGCCAAACTTGACGAAAACAAAATTTTATCGTCTAAATGTTTGTTATTATTAAGAGGAAAGGTCAAAGTATTTTTGGGGTATTTTTTTCCATTTTTTAATCGTTCCTAGCACGTCCGAAATTTTCGTTAAAAATCTAGTTTTTTTTGAGTCAGCAAAAGTGACCATTTTTTTCCATTTAAAAAAAAACTGGAAATCTGACTTTGAAATTTTTTTAAATATCAATTATCATTTTTTCAAAACTTATTTTAAGAAAATCAGAAATTATAATGTTTATTTAAAATATTTTGAACCAAACTTAACTTAGCTTTTGTGCCAAAAAGATGTAATTTGAAAATAAAACAAAGCAGGTCATAAACTTTCGCATCTCTTGATATGTGATGAATGATATATTTACGAATTCCATGAATTATTTCACTTTTCCCCTTCCGTAGAACAAATTAGTTCTACGGAAGGAGAAAAGTGAAATAATTTACATTTACGTGAACAAATTATTTACCCCGTTGTTTTTAACGAAAACTTTCAGCGGTCTAATTTTTTTTTTTTTTTTTGTGTACTTAGCTTTCACCTTTACGTTTATGATGCTTTATGGGAAATATATTGTAAAAGAAATTAAAAATAAAACTGTTAAGAGTAACATTAAATTTCATATTTCTTAAGAAAGGTATCTAATTAATTTATAGGTACCTTTCTTATGAAATTTATCAAATTGTACATAAAATACTATAATTTTATGTACATTTATTACATTCTACTGTTATTTGTATTTGCATTCATTTTATTATTAATTTTGATATTTCATTTATGGAAAAATGTCGTAACTGAGGTTAATATAAAAATAAGATCATATAAATTTCATAAGATGATACTGATACTTGTAGGTACCCTTCTCAGTTGAAATTGAAAAATCAAATTAACTTCTCCACACGTGTTTCGCAAAAGTAAAGGCCTTAACAGCGGAGAACAATGCTTAACTCAAATAACGCAACTCAATTATATTCTGGTTGGTCTTCCATATTTTATAATTACAGCTCGATTATAAGCACAAAATTACATTTCTTAATTACTGGGATCTTCTGATTAGTCAAAATGATACAATTTACAACGCGCTAAAAAAGATCTATCTCATAAGGACACTTATGAAAGCCGATGCGGCTTTTAACTAATTTTATAATATTTTAACAACTTAAATGTAAAATCTATTATAATTAATGAAATAACAAATAAGTGTATTAAAAATTCATTTTTTTCATCGAAAAATTTTTTTGCTTTCAGAAAATATTGTCCATATTCATAAAAAACAACTAAAAGCAAATAAAAGCATTTGAAATTAAATAATATCTTTGTTTTATTGAGTTTTGTATGTTACAATTCAGAGCTGATTTTCAGGTACTGCGTATCCAATTAAAAAAAAAAAAAACATGATTTGCATTCCTCAAAGCCCTGTGCTTTTAATTATTGTAATCACTAAAACCGATGCGATCGAATTTCTAGCGTTTTCATAAAATTAGTTAGGGGGGTAATAAATATTTTAAAAAAATATTTCTACCATGACTTTCATAAAAAAAACATATTTATAATAATTTCGATCATCTGTGAATAGTTCCTGAAAGTTTCATTAACATCCGATAATTATTTCTATTTTTGCACGATTTTTCAAATTAATGTGTGTCATACCAAAAAAACGTGCTAAAAATTGTCTATGTTATTTACTAGTTCCACTGATACAAATAGAAAAAAGATTTTTTTAATCAAAATTTAGAATGTTCTAAAAAGAAGGAACATTTTTTAAAAATAATTAAAAAAAAACTTTGGTCTTTCCTCTTAATAATAACATAAGCATTTAGACAATAAAATTTTGTTTTCGGCAAGGTTGGCGTCTTTTTCATCAAGCTATGCTCTTTTTTTAGCGATTTCGTGGAGGTACCTAAATAAAATGTTAGGTAGTTGAATGACAAAAAGAAAAAATCTCTGTAAAGCGATTTGTCATCTAGAAGGACTTTATCGAACAAATTCAATAAAATGTTAGGCATTTGAATGACTAAGAGGAAAAATTCTCTGTAAGGCGATTCGTCCTCTCGAAAGACTTTATCGGACTAATTCAATAAAATGTTAGGCATTTGAATGACTAAGAGGAAAAATTATCTGTAAGGCGATTCGTCCTCTCGAAGGACTTTATCGCACTAATTCAATAAAATGTTAGGCATTTATTTAGTCAAGTGTATGCACACCCAGCCTGCTCCTTAAAAATTGGGTTAAAATTATCTTTAATAGTTATTAGGATGTCGCTGAAAAGTTATTCTGAATTCCGTCTATAGAATGTCTGAGCTGCTAAGCTTAAATCGTTATCTTTTTTTTTTCTATTCTGTCTTGGATTTTATCTCCAGATCAATTAGAATACAGAGCAATCTCGAGTTACCGAAAGTAAAAGGTCTTATTTATTATCAAAACAAATTGCGTGGAACAGTAAGGAGAAGAGGGGGAGGCGATAAGAGAAAAAGGAAAGGAATTAAGGAGAATAGAAAAAAATAGAGTAGAGAAAAAGGAAAGTAAAGGAGATGGAAAAGTAAAAAGAGGAAACAGGATAAAAAAAAGTAAAGAAGAGGAAGTCAGAAAGGGAAGGAGAGAATGTGAAGCGAAAATGAAAAAAATTGAAATAAGGCGAAGAGAATATACAATAGAGAATAGAAACAGAAAAGGGTAGGGTAGAGAAAAAGGTATAATGTATAATAAAGATGAAGAAAGAGAAGGAAAAATGATGGTTATAAGAAAGAAAGAAAGAAAGAAAGAAAGAAAGAAAGAAAAGGAAAAATTTTCAGTGTCAAGTTACTTTCTGTTTAGATTACCAAACTACTGTGTTAATATCAGTACTCCAATATGAGAGTGAATACTGGACGATTTGCTCACAGATTAAGACGAGATTTGAGGTATCATGTTGTACTAGAGAAGAATGCTAGGTATACCATGGACGGAACATATGAGCAGTGAGGAAGTTTTAAGGAAAACGGGAATAAAAATGACAATTGTACTAAGAATCAGAAAGAGACAGTTAAAATTCTTTGGACACATAATAAGAAAAGAGGATTTGCAAAATTTGACAGAGGTTATACTAAAGAGACAGAGTAAAACATTGTGCAACTTAGGAAACGAGATGACTGTACAGGCAATCAGGGGTATAGTAAAAAGACAAACATATCTAAGAGCTAGCAAAGATAGGAAATTGTGGAGACCCATGATCTATCACCACCTGAATGGACACGGCACGTAGAAGATCTTTATTTCATTGTCTTTTCTTCTCTTTTCCTCTTTCAATGTTAATATGAGCTTCTCTTCAGCTATTGTAATAAGCGCAAACACAAACATGCAAAAATCGAATCATTATTACTGGGCTAATTCCGAATACAGTCTTCACGCTATTGAAATTTATTAAATTTATTAAATATTTATTAAATTATTAAAATTTATTAAATTTATTAAAATTTATTGAATTATTAAAATTTATTAAATTTATTAAAATTTATTAAATATTTATTAAATTATTAAAATTTATTAAATTTATTAAAATTTATTAAATATTTATTAAATATTAAATTGCAAATTGGATTGGAAATTGCTTTATTCTTCATGATAGAGCATTTAACAAAAATGTCGCTACAATATGCCGTTTTTTTTTTGTTTTTGTTTTTTAGTGTACCATGATAACAAAAACATCCACAAGCAGAAATTGGATATATAGATTAAGGTTTTTTTAAATACCCAGAAAACATATATGTAGATTTTTTTCTTTTTTGTCAAGGGAGCCAAGTTACATGTAATAATGCATTATAATAATTAGTGATTAATTACTGCATTCATTAACACATTACTAGCTGGCCTTCATTCCAGACATACTGCCCAGGTCGGCGCGTTCATAATAATTTAGTGTACATGTACTGGAAATTTTAACTGAAATAGTACTTAGGGGAATACAGTGTAACCCGGATATAAGAGAAACCCGGATATAAGAGATTTTCTCTGGTCCCAAATTAGAGCCCATACTTACCTAAACAAAATAAACCAAACCCGGATATAAGAGAAACCCGGATATAAGAGAAACCCGGATATAAGAGAAACCCGGATATAAGAGAAACCCGGATATAAGAGACTTCTTCTCCGGTCCCGACAACTCTCTTATATCCGGGTTACTGAAATATATATATTGGGAATTTATCGTGAGAGTGTTGGGTTTTTTGGTATTTTGAGTGTTCGAGCTAAGATAAAAGCATGTAGATTTTTCAAAGTCTCACTTGGAAGATTGAAGCTACACAATCTTATTAGCCACTTCTGTCCATTTTGACTTCTCTACTACTAAGCAAATTTTCGACTACTACTGTCGCCCGTTTCATAAACGAAAAGTAAACAGAAGATGGATATTCGACCTTCAGAACAACAAATCCGCGACTGCTGGGTTTGTGTTACACGCTGGAATTTATGTATCTAAAGAAATCTTATTTTATATTTTGTATCCAAAGGGCAGAAAGTCGTGGGGAGCCATGATCGCACACGACTTGAAGGAATACAGCACATAGAAGAAATTTCTGTAGATATACAAATTAATCATATTTGGTCAAATAATTATTTTTCATCGATTTTGACAATGATTTTTTATTATTCAAATTAAGAGAAGTTTAGTAAATGGCCTCTGATATAGAACGGCCGCTGAAGATAGTCCTTGAAGTTTTAAAAATAAGCATTTCAATGGTAGCAGTATGGTGCGTCCTATCAATTAAAAAGATTATCGATTACAGATTTTATTTATACACAGATAATTATCTATATGCGTATGGCAAGATGATATTCGAAGCACAACACAGATGTAGCACAACGCCGAAAGTAGCAGGCATCCTGTGAGGATCGAACTCACCACGAAATCGTAATTGTTCTAGCATGACAAGATTGCTAACCATTACATCACGTCGAGGTGCCCACTGTGTAGGATACGTTTACAGACTATTACACGCGTGTATATATATATATATATATATATATATATGCGTGTATATATATATATATATATATATATATATATATATATATATATATATATATATATACATATATACACACGCACACGCATATATATATAGTGAGAGAGAGAAAGAGATATATATGTGTGTGTGTGTGCGCGCGCGTGTGTCTGTATACTTAGCACAATTTCATTGGATGTGAAGTCCATATACTCGTTGTCATGGTTTCTCGCCGCAACTAATCAGCCTCTCCGCCCACATTGTTTGGTTATTCGAAAACGTCCTTGGAGTTAAGCGTATTTGGTCTTAAATAGAAAATTTTTTTTAAAAAAACTGTTGACCTCAAAATGATGGGAAAAACGGCTGTTAAATATAAGTTTGCGTTTACGTCTAAAACAGAGTATTTGCTGCTTGGTGTTGACCTCAGTGTTCATATATATATATATATATATATATATATATATATATATATATATATATATATATATATATATATATATATATGTGTGTGTGTGTGTGTGTGTATCTTCTTGATGTTAAATTGAAATTCATCTAGGAAGGCGTCGTGGTATTGTTAACTCAAGTACAGTCGTTCACCTCCGAGATCATCCTCTGGAGTAAATTGCGAAGACAAACTTAATGTAACTGTGATCGTTGTGATGGTGATTTTTCTAAATGTGCATGGACGCGCTCTGTTATAATTATTTTAAAATTAAACGTTGTATTTATGATGTTTTTGTAAACAAGCGTCCACGATGTAAGGAAGGTAACCAGAAATAGCAAAATGCAACACATTGTTAAATGTTAGTAAATTCAAATGCATTTTAAAACATTGCTACTACACTCTTAGTAAATTTTGTTCAGTGTTGGCTGGTTGCTTTTGATATAGAGGTCCGCGATGAAACTTGTATTCGACAAATAGAGAGTAATACGTCGTGGGAATATTGTTATTGTCAAGAGTCATACATACTTACTTTTTTGTCAGAGATACACACACACACACACACACACACACACATATATATATATATATATATATATATATATATATATTATATATATGTATTTCATTGAATACGACAGACAAGGTGCTTTTATTTAGTTTTTATGCAATTTCTCAGGCGATCTAATAATTTGTTTCTTTTCAAATGATAAATTATATAAAAACTGCCCGAATGTTCTTTTTATCCGGTCACCAAATAAGGACTACTATTCTTGCTTCCAACTTTTTTAAAAGCAAGATCACCCTAAGCAAGTCATTAAAGACTCTGACACACAAGGAGTTTACTTCGTGCAGAAGAATTAGAAATCAGAAACATTACTAAGGAGCGAGAAAAAAAGAAGGGTAAATAGAAATAACATTGCATTTAAATTTTTGAAGATTAAAGTTGACTTGAATGCATGTAGCCGCAAGCGAGAAATGCGAGAAAATAATTGTTAGCATAGAACTGGCGGTTGCATCTAGCCGACTCAACTGTAAATTAATTAGACCTTGTTACCAGTCTAGTACTGCGCTTAAATTTCTAAAGTCTATGTACCACAGTGAAGAGCTCATCCTAGAAATTGCTATGAAAGTAATTACAAAAAAGACACAGCAACCTTATGGTGTTGGAAATGCCACTGAGGCCGAGACGCCAGGTCAGGACCAATAATATTGCTGATTCTTTGGATTTTATCAAGGATCTCATGATATACATCTGGAGCTCCGGGCCATATGTAGTAGCCTCATAAATATGCAAGTCAAATTCAGGAGAGAAAAATTGTGTAGCATGACACAATGAACCAAATTTCTTAGCAGCTGACCTAGCAATGGATTCAATATAGTTTTTTTTACTTCATGTCAGTCGAGAACGTTAGCCCGACAAGAGGCAACGAGTCACCCTCCTGAAGGTTAGCATCAGCCATGCTGATGCAAGATAGAAAAGGGTTTCTCGGACAGAACGAAGTTTTGTTTTAGAGGCGTTAAGTTCTTTGCCTCAGTTTACAACAGACTAAATGTCGTTTTCGACATCAGTCGTCAAATTTGACCTTATCGAACTGACCAGACTTACTAAGGGTCAAAACTAAAGATTTTATACGAGAACCTTCAGGTAAGTGACTAGAATCTAGTGCCCTTGGAGTTTCTGATTTGTTTCATTTCTCATACTATACCAAACGGTCACTCCTGGAATCGGGGTGGGAAGATAAATTCAATTGATTAGGTCCGTCTGTATTGAATTTTCCCACTTATCGAATAAGATCCTATCCATCTGGATCAAAATTAAGGATAAACTGTCCAAAATCTATGTTTCGATCCGTTTTTGCTCAAGTACTTTGAACTATCGCTGTAATTATCAAGAACGGGATGTTGTCGGACAAGATTTTGTTGGCTACATCTTGACATTTTTCGAATGCTGGAATTCTAATTAATCCGAACTGACGTCATGTGTAAAAGGATAAAACGGAGCTCGACCAGACCGAAAAAGAATGTATGAAATATTATTATTATTATTATTATTATTATTATTATTATTATTATTTTGTACCCATATTTTATACACACTTTAAGATATCATCCGTAGTGAAAGATATTTTGTTTAATGCGAGCTGCTTCTTTGCATAATAATAACTTTCGTAATAATGTCTTTCATATCAGTGAGAGCTCTATACCATTTTGGTGTTATTTCCTGAAATATGTCTTATGTTTCGTGCCTGTTATTTTAATAATTTTCTTTGTAATATTCTTTGAGTGTGATTTTTAAAAGCGTCTGGTTTTTCCTTATAGTTTCTACTACAGCTACAGAGGATGTTATATACGCAGTCCTTGATCATTAAATTACTTCTGCCATTACTGATTGTCTTTTGTTTGTTTATTTTTTTTTGTTTTTTTGCTTTTTTAACTAAAGATTTTTATACGCAAACAAACCGAGTGCAAAATACACCTAGAAAGGAAACAGTGGTTAACAATCTAGTGTTACATTCACGAAACATGCCCTCATTAATAAATCGACTTGACATTTTAAGGGTGTAGTAAAAAAAAAAATTCCAAGTCGGACTAAATATATTGTGAACGTTGTTTGTAAAAAGATGCACCTATTTAATGTCTTCAATCAGAGACAGCACTAAATTTCTATCAATCACAAGAAAACGGAAATTGTCGGGATTCATGTTGTAGTTATATATGTGCGTTTGATGGAAATTGTCATTTGCAGCAGAGTCATGAAACAATGAAGACTGAAATTTCCGTCATTCTCAGTAAATATATTTTAACTGCGTTTATTTTCTCCCAAAGTAAGAAATATCAACTAGAATTGATAAACACACGCCCAAGGTGTTGATAAATTCGGCGGTAAAGAATGAAATCAAAGAAAACTCAGGAATAACAATTAATAATTTAAACAAGTTAACCTCGCCTGAAATTGTGCAAGACCCGCCTTCGATAAGCAATTATATTCAACCTAGTTGCAATTAATGGTAGATAAATTAGTAACAATAGCTCAGTTATGCGAATTCGATTGTTCAATGCGACTTGAGGTGTACTTGGCAAACTATCGTTAAATGATTGCATCACCATTTATTTAATTAGGTTTTATTCAAATTTTTGTCATCCTCCAGGACCATGAACCGCCCGGTAAATGGTAGTCAAGCCGAGATATCTACAGTGAGCATATTAACTTGATTTTTTTCAAAAAACTTTTAGCGTCACGAACAAATATAAACCGATTAACCTGATTTTCTTCTATTTTTCTATATAACGGAGTGATTGAGTAGAGGTTGACTAAAAAGAAATACGTCCTGGTAGCGAAAAAGAAATATGATCCTCCATTGAGAGTGAGATAACAGTAATTAAATTTTAGGCATGTAGTTAAAATTTTTTTTTTTTTTTTTTTGATCGCGAGGTTTCATTTGGTCTCAAGCGGCAAAGGTCAAACAAGGTAGGCCTCTGATTGGTCGAATGAACCTCGAAAAAAATTTATACTTTTCTTTTTTTTTTTGACTTGTCGCACTTGAGTAGTTTTAACAACACAAAGAAAGATGTTTTTGTTATAGAAAGGAGCGCCCAAGTGGATGCACAGACAGTGTGATATGCAGCCTAGCCCACTTGTGGTGGTGTTTCGCAGAATGAATGAAATTCATAAGTCATGTGAGTTGTATAATCTGTCGCGGGTGGAGATAGGGTCAATCAGTATTAAGGTGGAGGACGAAGAGGACGCAATGTCAGGATCTCAAGCATATTGTTTTTTTTAATCGAATTCACCCCAAGTAAGGTAATAAAACTACCAAGATTCAAATGGTTACAGGGTGCGGAAGAATTAGAAAACTGAATTGTTTCTAAGGAGCGGGAACAAAAGAAGTGTAATCATGAAGACAGTATGGAGCTGGAAGGGAGTTTCACAAGCGAGAAAAGAAACTGTCAGCATAGAACATACGGTTACATCGAGCTAACTTAAGTGTAAATTGGTGATACTGAGTAATGCTTAATTTTAATCTCGATAGGATTCTAGCAGCTCTAATGAAAAAAAAGGGGGATGAGAGATATTTAGAGCTTACCATCCAAGGGAAATCTCAGTAAATGATCGTTTCTGTGTCCTTTTGTGCTATAGAGTATAAGACTCCCATGAATTCTCTCAATTCAGCAAACCAAATTTTAAAAAAGAAGACATTAAAAATGTATATATATATCACGCCATCCAAATTAGTACCCGATGACGGGGTGTTATCGACGGGTGGATTTCTTTCCGATACCAGACTTTTTCATGCTCGCGACTGACAACGATGGTACGAACGATTGAAGCTGCAACTGGTTTATATATATATATATATATATATATATATATATATATATATATATAGAGAGAGAGAGAGAGAGAGAGAGAGAGAGAGAGAAAGATTACAGATGCGATACTTGCACCACAATGGTAGAGTTGCGACGTTTTATTAAGTAATGGTAGTAAAAGTCAGGAAATTGTGGTGAACCATGATCGCCTACGTCCTCAGTAGACACGACACACAGAATAATAAGTGAACGCTTAGCACAAGAGTTTTCAAACCCGCTTTACCTTTTCTTCCTACTCGACTGTGCTGACGTACCTTTTGAGAAGAATATATAAAATGTATGGATTCCATGGGATAGTTAACTGACAAGTAGGATTTCTTTATAATTTCTGTTTTGGTCAATGATACCATCGTTATTATTATTATTATTGTTATTATATCTGTTCTGGTTAATAATAACATCAACATTATTAAACAAAATAATTGTCATCATACCACTTTCTCGTTTCTTAAAATTACATCTAACATTCAGCACATTGTTCAGCTAACATGTGCCACACTAGTCTCATTCTACCATAATCTAGGAAATATATGCGCACAAACTGCCGATGTAGCTATGGGATCCACATTAGGACCATCATTCTCGCGTTAATATATGGCTAACATCGAACATATTTTTAATGCAACAGACAAAGCTATATATGTTAAGTATATTTAGAACATATTCTTTCTAAAAAAAAAAGACCTCGGTTTGATCACAAAACTAAAGAATCCCTTTGAAAGTAATTCTGTACTTTGTTTTATATACGAACTTAGCGTCCTTTAAAAATGTTTGTCGATGTATTTATTGATATTAATAAACAGAATTGTATTACTTCAGAACACAAAAACCTTGCAAAATTAATTCTTGTATCCTTTTCTATCAAAGCGAATGTACATATGAACACAGGATAGCAGTAAAAAAAATCAATCGTGCAAAATTAATCTCTTCCTCTCTTGTAATATTCTAAAAATAATTATCTAATGTTAAACACTTAGTAATAATAGCTTCTATAACCACTTTATCAATGAACAAATAAAAATATTTTTACAGATAATTAATCCTAAAAGAAAACAGAATAAATTAAAATTGAACCACAATAAAAAAAAAAATGCTATTCACTGTAACTAGATACATTCCAATTACATAAAGGACGAAATAGCAATAAAAGAAATTACACGGTAAAATTCCATCACACGATAAAAGCATGTGAACCTATGTTCATTCCACACTTCGAACTGTCAACAACAAAAATGCAACACTGGCTAACACACTACATTCTACCTAATTTCCTTGAAAACGACGAATCTCCAAAGTAATGGATAACGACTCGGATTGAGAAATCGGAGAGCCGAGTTCGAATTCCAGTCGAATCCATTACACTGGCACATTACAGTAGGTTTACTTGGGAAAGGTATGAATCCTCTTCTTGAATGGCAACTGGTCTACCGCAGAAAGAAATAGCAACCTACTACGGAAAAAAAAATCTGCCTCGTCAGTCATGTATCGAAAGATACATGATCGCCTAAGCGTGTATCACGCATGGCACATAACTGACAGATAGTAATGATATATATAACAGTGGTGATATACAGGAAAGCCAAAGTGAATCTATTTTCATAGCACTGTCTAAGAAGCCAGGACAAATGAATGTTAACTTTATCAAACAATCAGCCAAATGAGCCATATAACAAAACTTATCATCCGAATTTTGGTGAATAGAGCGCACAGCAGAATTAGACCGGAAATAGAAGAACCGGAAAAGAACAGTGAAGGTTTGTTAAAGACACTGGAACAAGGAATGCAATATTTATGCTCAGAATGATATCAGAAAGAGCCATACAAATGCAGAATAACATGTACCTGTGCTTTAAAGATTTCGCAAAAGTCTGTCATAAAGTACAACACAAAGAACTGTTGGAGTTGCTCGTTAACCATAACATTTTTGAGAAGTATATTTGAATAATCCAGAACCTCTTCTGGCAGCAAACCACCCGCATTCAGATAGAAAATGAATTCAGTAAATATACAAAAACAGAAAGTGGTGTAAGACAAGGATGTATCATCTCGCCAGACATTCAAAATATACAATGAGGCGATTCTAAGAGAATTAGAAGTTCTACTAGAATTAGTCATTTGCGACCACAATCTTAATGGCATAAGATATACAGATGACACAGTGTTGATAGCAGACACAGAAAGGACACTTCAAAAGCTCCTACAGGATGTAATGAAAGAAAGCGAGAAGAAAGGACTAAACATCAATTGAAAGAAGACATAATACACCATTTACACAAGTACATTAGATAGGCTACTCGTTCCCTACACGCAAGCCACCAATCTGCCACTGGGTGGCATGCCACTATCGTTCACAGGTGGTGGCCCGCTGTCGAACCGCTGGCGTGTTCGTCCCGGCAATGTTACCGCTTGCGGACAAATAGTGGCCCACCGTTGTCCCGCTGGTGGCCTGCCGGTGGCTACCATCAGAGGACCGCTGATGTGTCTTGCGTGTAAGCCCTCTCCCACAATCTGCTGTTGTAAAACACTCATCAGCGTTGATCTTTAGTATAATTAGCAGGTATTGTTTCGGAGACAGGCTCATACTACTTCAAAGAGTTGAAACGCATTCAGTTCCACCATATTCCAAAGGTAAGAACAGAGTTCCACTGCCACAGCTTTTTTTCCTAAAAAATAACATTAGGGCGTTTCTCTGACGCATACAGTCTTAACCACTTCATGCCCAGTGTCAATTGTTATCTATCCCCATATCTTCACTTCCCGCGACCTCATCTTTTATTCATATCACATACCTCATATATCATTATTATTTCAACACTAGCTCTCTACTTTGAGAGGCTCTTGAACCTTGCATTTGGTGAATTCACGTATACAGAGACCCAGAGGGACACCAATCTTTTAGTCTTTTTTATTGCTTACTAATTTGACTTCTTCTTTATGTGCCCTGTCTCTGCAAGACGTAGGCGGTGATGGCTCTCCACAATTTCCTGTCTTTTGTAGTTCTTAATAAATTTAATCTTTTTGATATTTCTTCTAAACCTTGTACCGCCATTTATCTATTCAAGCTCACTAAGTATATTATACGTTGTTTTCTCTGTCCCTCTTGTCTTCAGTCTGCCTTGTTAGTATTAGATTTTCCAAGCCCTCTTTTCTCATTATGTGCCCTACAAATTTCAACTGTCTCTTTTTGATGCTAAAAATAAGTTTCCTTTTTGTTTCCATTTTCTTCAAAACTTCGTTGTTGCTCAAATATTCGGCTCATGGTATCCTCAGAATCCTTCTGCAGAAACACATTTCTGTTGCTTTAAGTCTCTTCTTCATCTTTGAGGGATTATCCAAAATTTGACTATAAAGGGATAATAAAAAATTATAACAAATTCGTCGGCTTGGCTCATTGGTAGCAATGCTAGCTATACAGTTATTTGCATTCTCAGCGTTCCGTGAAACACAGATGATCACGTCAGATCAGTGCAGCTGAATTTTTCTTAACTGAACCTCATTCTAAAGAGAAAGATGTTAAACTTTTCATCTGCAGGCCTGTGACATCACAGCATGACATTCAGGGGACGATTGGTCCCCCCCATTATATTTTTTATACAGATTTTCATGGGTGAACTTATGCAATCTTTTGTCCACCACCAGGAAAATGCTTGGCTCACTGTATCTCTCCAGGAAATACCTGACTACTCCTTCAAAGCTATAGTTAATCAAGAATCAAATTGAACCAGAAAAAGCTAGTATTGTAGCCATATATAGAAAGGGGTTGCTCAATTTTCACATTCCAGCCTGGATAAAGATCAAAATCATTTTCGCGGCGATGTAAGTTTTTCACTCTCTAGATTTATCCTAGGTATGACGATAAACTACATCCGCGTCCAGGGTAAGACGATAAACTACATCCAGCAGCAAGGCCTCTGAATTTTTAAGCAGCGTGAAACCACATCTTAATTGCTGTTGTTCCCAAGTCCACTCTGACGTAGTGGTAGTACCAGTTAGGGTCCCAGCTATGGGCAAATGTTAACCCCTCAAACTGGGGTCTAAACACTATGAAAGTATAAAAAAATTATAGTAAAAATACCAGTAATACATTTTCATGATAATAAAAATTATTAGCAATGGAAAAAGTAATGTAATGTAACAAAACATATTAGCAGCAATACATTTTTACTTACATTATTCAGATTGTTATGCGCATCTTGCCATATTCATTGCTATCTTCTGCGGGTGTTTAGAATTTAGAACCGAACCCTTTAATGCGACCATATTTGTAGTTCCACGTGCCATGCTTCTCAGTTATTTCCCTTTAACTCAACTCTCAAAGTTTTAGTTCACCACAGCTTTAGCCTGGTATTGAATTCACCACTGGTTGAGTCTAGTCACTGGATCTAACTAACGCCTTTATCCACTGGGCCATGTGCCCATCTATGCATTAATTTCTAGGACTTATAAACGTAATGTCTCAGCAATCATTATTTTACCAGTACTCATATTGCAATTTTTCTGTTATTATTATTTTATATTTTTACCAGAGTTTATATTGCAATTTTTTCTTGCTATCCATTGCTTTTCTCTAGCATCCTTATTTCTGGTTTCCATATTGTATTCATTTCTATGCTTGGTCAGCTCAGGAGTTTTGTGTGGCATAGAATATGTGCTGATTCCCTCAGCTTTTGTATTTTCCAGTCATGTTCTCTGTTTATTATTTCAACCTCATCCCTTTTCCCTCCATGTGCGGTCAGCTGATCTTGCTATTTTCCTCACGTGCTACCGTCTTACCTTAAGGGGGCGGTCTGTTTCTCCTTTATATTTCTTAGCGCAGCTGCACGGGATGTCGTACACACAGTCCTTAGTTATGTTCTCTAAGGGGAGGAGGACATTACTCGGAAGAGGTGTCTCCGGTAATCCCTTCACATAGGGTAGGCAAGCTAAAGCTGTTTTCTGTGTGTTGTTATCCTCTTGTACCCTTCTATCCTAGTTTGTCGGAGCTGCTGGTTAGTGCAACTTAATTTTCTTCACTATCACTTGGACCTGAGCGATAACCATGTAAGTTTTTCCATCTCTAGATTCATCCTGGGTATGACAATAAACTACATCCGCATCGAGTGTATGATATACGACATCCAGCAGCAAGGCCTCCGCGCAGGAGGTTTTGAGGAGCGCGGAATCACCTCTTAATTGCCGGTATTCCCAGGTCCACTCTGACTCGAGGTGGTAGTAAGTGTTATGTTCCCAGCTATGGGCAAATAGTTGATCCCCACCACCCAAACTGGGGTCAAAAAACTATGAAAATGTAAAAATAGGTTTTAATACCGGAAATACATTTTTGGAAAAAAATATTACCTGCAATACATTGTTACTAGCAATACATTTTTTTTAAAAATACCAGCAATATAATCTTGTTGGTATTAAATAACCCATTGAAGTTGATAAGCAAACCAAACCAATCATCTTTAGATATGGTCTGCTATGACGACTAAGTATAACGTTCAAGAGACTTTCGGTTTCGCCATTATAATCTTATTTACGTTCGCATAAGCGGGGTTATAAATTCAGTTTGTTCACTACTTTAGTCGTGAGGGATTAGCACTAAGATTGTGAAGCATCAGACATTATAGTTTCTCATTTCAAAAATGGTAAAAGGTGTCCATCTCATGGAGCTAAATTGAGACCGTCGAATATTTTAATACAAAATTAAATCAGAAAATATATAAAGCCAACCACAGCCTTTGAAGTGTACTTCAAAGTTAATAAGATTATCAATTTTAATAATTACGAAACAAATTAAAAATACGTAATTCCCTACATATTTATTGCCAGACGATCCGAGTCGTGCTGGCAGGCGACCAGATAATTATGGAATTTTTCCAAGTAAACACTTCTTCAGGGGAAATTTTCGTTAAAAATGTAAAAGAGAGAAAAACGATATATACAGACATTATCTTTCGACAATTTTTAATAAAGAATATCGTATAACTGTATTTGATCGTGAATCTCCCAGGAAATGGATGATCTCATGGAATACATCGCGTGTGTCAAAAGTATGTTCCCATTTGAACCTTTTGAGAGATTCTGTTTGTTTTTAAGCTTATGACAGATACAGAAAAAGAAAGTATAATATCTTCTCTTCAAAGTAGTAAAGGAAAAGCTAAAAAAAGGAGTAACCATCAATTTTAAGAAGAGGGAATATATGGTCTTTACCAAGAGGAACAACACAATTGGAGACGTTAAACTAGAACAGGAATAGAATTTTATCTGTCTGGGAAGTTTTAACAGATGAGAAATAGTGCGACACTGAAATCCGGGATAGCGAAAGATGCTTTACAAAAGCTATACAAAGAATTAAGAAACAGGAAAATTTCGTCAGAAAAAAATGAAGAAAAGAGTATTGTGTAATACCAATCCTCCTTTATGTGACTGCTGGAAATTTCCTGGCAGATGAAACGGACACTTCAGACAACAGAAATGTCTATCTACGTAAGGATGCTGAGAATACTATGGACTGAGCCTGTGACCAATGAGGAAGTTTGAAGGAAACTGTCAGACGAAAAGGACACTTATACTTAAAATAAGAAAAGAGACAGTTGAAATTTGTAGGACCTAATGAGGTAAGACGGCTTGGAAAATTTGGCACTCACAAGACAGATTGAATGTATGAAGGGCAGAGGAAAACATTTGAGTAACCAACATTACAACAAGCTGGTGTAAAGCAGTAACTGAACAAGGGACACAACACAAAGAAGACGTAGCATATACTCTAAATAGGATATCCTTCGATGATCCTAGTTCTGAAAAAAAAATCGTGTGCTGGCTGTCAGGCTATCCTCGACGTTACGATTTAAAGCATTGTAAGCGACAACTGGTAGCCGATATTCACTTCTTGAATGGATATTATGAGCACCTTCAGCAGTTTTGAGGATCAGTTTTAAAAATACCTCATATAATCAGTACTATTATATAGAAAGGTGCATAATCAGACTGCGGATCTTCCTACGAAGTGGTAGACAGGTTCGAGTCCTCTCGGAGGACACATTTTCTTTACTAAGTTTTTTTTTTTCGAATGTGCAGGCTGTAGACAAAATCAACACATTCTACTCGAATACGGGTACCATTGTCGAAAGAACTCGGAATAATGAATATGTATCAGCATAGCATTTTTGTCTCTTCCTTCAATAAGGATACGAAGAAGCTTGTTCGTGAATATGAGAGGATCCTATTGAAAATAAGTAGATAAAACTTATCTAAATTATTCAATGAAACACGTTTTGCTTGCTTACATTATTCGAACTGTTATCCTTATCTTCACTGCCATATTCACTATGTTTCGGCCGTTCCTACATTCCGGCTTCCTTCCGGCAATGAAAATGAGGATAACAGTCCGAATAACGTAAACAATGTAAGTAATCATAATACCTCATCCCAGAGATATAGACAGATACTGAGACATGTTTTAATACATATATATATATATATATGTATATATGTGTGTGTGTGTGTGTGTGTGTGTGTGTGTGTGTGTGTGTGCGCGTGTGTGTGTGTGCACAGTGATGCAATAGATAGTCATTAGATGTGTGCATGAAATAACTTTCACTTCACAGTTATGGCTGCCTGGAAAATTAGCTTTAATTACAAAATTTAAATAATTTGACTATTAGCCATTGAATCACATACTTTAGAAGTATGTCTGTATTTATTTACAATCTTCTTCCGTGCGCAAAAATCCTAATTAAAAAGAAATTAATTATTTGCGCAGTGTCTTTATAATTTCTGGACGGAGTATTTATAAGACTATTACACTGGAATTACCGATAGTGTTTGAGTCTGGTTAATTCGATAAGGTCAAATTGGCAGCTCATCTACAAAATGACCTACAATCTGCTGTTAACTGCAGTAAGGAATGGCTTGTTAATTTAAACGCCTACAAAACGAAACTTCTCTCTATCAATCATCACCTTTCTTATTTCCCATGAGCATGGCTGATGCTAACCTTCCGGAGAGTGACTCGTTGTGCCTTCTCTGGCTAATATTCTCAGCTGACATGAAGTGAAAAGATTATTTTGAATTAAATGCTAGGTCTACTGTTAAGAAAGTTGGTTCTCAGTGTCATGCTAGACAATTTTTCTCTCCAGAATCTATGTTACATATTTATAAGTCTACCATGTTTAGAATATTGCTTTCACATAAGATGCCACCAAAAGGCAACGGGTAACCGAGTGTTAGAGAATATAAGAAAGAAAAAAATACTACTTAGGAGAGAGAACTATAAAAGAAAATCTAAGAAAACTGAAGATAAAGATTGATATTGCATTTAAATTTTTTTTAAATCAAACTTGACTGGAAAGCAAGAGAAGCAGAAGTGAGTTCCACAAGCGAGGCGTAACAGTTAGCGTGCAACTTCTTTCAACTGTAAAAGGATGAGACATTTCTACCAATCTAGTACTGTACCTAAATTCATGAAGTGTACGTACCATAGAGAAAATCATGAAAGTATTCATGGAAAAGGCACAGTGGAGCTACTTTACAGTGGTGGGATACTGACTGAAGCCGAAACGCCAGGCCAGCACCAATAAAATGCAGATTCTTCTTTGGATTTAAAACTAAAGACTTCTTTTGGCGTCCAACGACAAAATTAGAAAGAACTTAGCCTACCCAAAATTCCATCCTGAATCTTCAGCTAATATTCCTTTTTATTCTGTCATTTTATATAAGTATATGTAAATTTAGGCGAAAAGGAGAGGAAGATGCTATTGTGGCTCCTTGCATTATTAGAAATATTCATAGAAATATGATTTAATTTTTTCTTACTCGGTTTACTAAACAGGTTGTTGATTTTTTTAAAACGGAAAATAATTGAGTTGAAAATAATTCACTAAGATTGTACTTAGACGATCCTAAGGGAAGAAGAGGAAAAGAAAAGAAAAAAGCAAAAGAGAGGGTCGAGAAATACAAAAAAAGGGTCATTAACAAAAAACACGTATCAGAAAGGTAATTAGGCCAACATCTTGGCCGATTTTCGAAAAAGAACAATGGGATTTGTTATTTAGAAGGAAAGTCATTTAGAGAGGAAGGGACAATGCTTGATAAGAGTGTATTGATAATAAAAAAATCGGTCGAAGCACCTAGCCTACTTTTTGCGTGGAAAGACTCATTGTCAAATTGGAGAAAGGGAAATTCTTTTTTAGAACAATAGAAACGAAATTTATCTTAATCAGAGAAAAAAGTTTTTTTGGGTTGAGGGAGTGACCGGTGGAACTATATACAGATCCTGACCTATTAAGAATTAGAAACCTACGATAATAAAGGGGAACATTTTCAATGTAGATAATTAAGATTTTCTGACTGTCGGGTCTGACAAAGACGGGAGGTGAAGGGACGATTGTCTCAGTTCACAGATAGCGCCAATATTCTTCCCTGAAGTCACATCTAAATAGCGGCGGGCTGTTTGACAGAGCCCAGGTGAGAAAAGCCAAGATTGTCATTTTTCGTACGTGCAGAAAAGGCAAAATTGGATTTTGTTTTTAAAAACAAGAACGATGTAACCCCGCCCGAAAGGAGGAGAAAGGATGCTCGATCAATAACAATTGGTCGGAAACGGTCACGTGATCTGCAGAAAAGAAGAGAAAGAAATGCCCGATCAGGAACCATTGGTCGAAAAACGGTCACCTGACATGCGAGAGACTAAGAGAGATGGGTGTGCACCTCCCACAAAGGGGCACTGTGAGGAAGTAGGGGTGAAAACAATAGCGATAATGGGAAATCAAAAATAATGCGACTTTTGGGTTATCGAGAAAACCCTGACGCCGACAGACCCACCCCAGTTTGTTGCGGCGTCAATAAAAGCAGGACCCCAGTCGACAGAAATCAGTTGGAGTGGAGTTGCAGCTGGACCGCGGGCAGGGATAGAGCCTGAACGCGGGCATCAAACCCGATTCACTCGCCCCTTGCGGGCAAGAGAATCCTCAGACAAGAAATCCTTCCAGCCCAAATCGAAGAAGAAGAAGATTGCTCGCAAGCCTCAGAGAAGTTGCAGCCAAGTCGAAGAAGAAGAAGATTGCTCGAAAGCCGCAGAGAAGTTACAGCCAAGTCGAAGATAAGAAGAAGAGCTGCAGGCCAGACAGGCCGAAGAATTGCAGGCAGACAAGAAGAAGAATTGCAGGCCAGACAGGCAGCAAGAGTTGTAGCAGAGTTACGGCAGAGTTCAGCCCCGGACGGCAGCGAGAAGAGATCACCTCGGACGACAGAGAGTTGCGGCTGAGTTGCGGCAAGAAATCCTTCCAGCCCAAGTCGAAGACAAGAGAACTTCCAGCCCAAGCAGACGAAGAAGAAGATTACTCGAAAGCCGCAGAGAAGTTGCAGCCAAGTCGAAGACAAGAGAAGTTGCAGCCAAGTCGAAGACAAGAAAGTTGCAGCCAAGTCGAAGACAAGAGAAGTTCTATCTTAGTCGACGAAGAAGAAGAAAATACAACTCAAGTCGAAGAGAAGAATCAACTGCGAATGATCGATAGAAATTAGCCCCAGTGTCGAACTAAACCACACTCCGACATACACAATTCTAAAGAGTAGGCAATTCGAAATCTTTTAGGTTGTGTGATAGAAGCTTGGTGCCATAGTCCACAGAGCGGGGTCGGGAAATAAGAACAATTTTTTCTTTATGTAACGGACATTAGATATAAAAGGTTGTCACCCTTTTTATCAGTAATTTTTTTAATCTCGTGAGTTTTTTTTTTTTTTTTACTTGTGTTTTGCCACCCCGTCGGACTCAACATGTCGGCCCCAATCCCTGCTGGTCCCGTCTGTCTAAGATCTAAACACAGCGTGGGTAGACAGACCGGAGATCAGTACAGTTACTTCAGTAACCAGGTATTGGAAGCGAGTTGGGAAGGCGAGGCTGGTGATCATCCAACCAAGGGGTTGGAGCGGCACGCTTGGAACCAGGAGGAGCGACCAGGAGGAGCGACGTCACAGTTGGCGCCGTAACCAAGGGATTCGACCCTGGGCCAGGTGTGTAACCGTCACACTATGCGCCATTAGACAACCTATTTCGAAATTAATGTTTATAAAGGAATAAACGGAAGACTTGCTTGAAGTCTATTAAAATTGCCTTTTAAAGAAGACAAGATTAACTTTCTCAAGAGTGTTGAAATATGATGCTACAAAGATTGCATAAGATACTCGTCTAAAAACAATGAAAATGAAGCAATTCACAGTCGAGTAGAGAAATTAATTATTAAGAAGCGGCGTAGCGGTTAAAACCTTTCTCCTTCCGCTCATGAGACCCAGGTTCGATTCTTAGCATTGTCGATTTTTCAGGTTGTGGGCTTCTTGATGTCATCAGCCTGCAGAGGCGATCTCAGCGTGTGGCATAGTTGAGAACCGTTTGAAATAAAATACGTGTTTCCCCAGGCATTGTGAGTGAAATTTGGGTAGACGAAACTCCTCAGAAGCTATTTGTATTAGAATGAAGTCACAAGTCATAGTTACTGTTGAAACTTGATTAATGCATGGAATAATAATACAACACAAAATGTACTTAGCACAAAATGTATTGAAACAAGAAAGTGTACACAATATTTATAGTCTTTTGGTATAATCTTGGGAAGACCGTTCCTGGAGAATGTGTTGACTTAGTCGCAGTCGGGCAGAGTCTCTGGATTGGATCTCTTGATTCCTCCCCCCGCCAGATTTCGTTATTAGATTTTACATTTTAAAACTTGTCTGGATTATACTAATAAGCACTTAGCCACATTTACACACAGCCATACACACTTGTACAACTAATATGATACATAATACTAGTAAAACTAGTATGAGACGAAAGGGTCAGCGCTGAACATTACCTTGTAATACAAATATCATTCTACGAAATAAGGTCATTACTTTTTATATACCATTTAAAATTCCTGTTCGATTACCCGCAACTGACCTGATCAACATAACTTTATACAACACATAGATAGATAGATAGATAGATAGATAGATAGATAGATAGATAGATAGATTGGTCACTGTTAGTTTTACGATTTAAACGATCTTCTGGCCATGTGTCAATACTTCTGTGGATTCATATATAAGTCACTGGAAACCCTAGGAGAAAATGGGAAAACCATCTCCCCCGAATTATTTTGTTTAGGGTTAATATTGAAAGTTGCTTATTCCTACTACGCTACCTACAGCCACAACGCGATTCAAAAGACTAAATAATAGCCGATAACCTAAAGTTAATAAACAGTATTTAAAATACAAAAATTTGCAAGCGAAGAAATAAAATCAAAAAGTAATAAAATAAAATAAACAGTTACAAAGTCGGGACTATAGATGACCTAAACAATTAGTCCAAAACAACAACTGAATGGGTTTAGATAGATCCAAAGATATTCGCATAGATACAAAGATAAAATTTATTTTACTAAAAAAAAACAAAAATCAACTCGCATATAATTGGTTTATCACATCAAAAAGAAAACGATGGCAATTACTGACTCCGTTTTTGGAGAGTGTAATTTGTAGCCAATTAAAACGAGAGTTTGTATATTGAACTGATTCGGACTGATCCCGCTCTAAGAACATTTATATAAATCATGATTTGCTTACTAGACTCAGATGTAATCTTTTTTTTAATGTCAAAAGTTTTGATCACATAAATTGACCTTTGTTACGTCCATTCTCATGACCTGATAAGTTTTAGTATATTAATGGCGTCATAACGGTTTAAAACAGGCAACGAAATTATCTTCTTTTATCTCATTTGAATGAAAACTTTTAATATTTTTTTTAAGAATTGTGTAAATAAATACAGGAATAGTTACAAAACAGACTACGCTTACGTATTTGTGTTACACCTTCAATTTTATTTACAAAGTGATTTAATCGCTAGATAAGTCACAGCCAATTTCCGCTCCAGTTTTTTTTTTTTTTTTTTTAACAATGTTTCACCATTTTTGGCAGATCTTCTCTTCTTACAATGTGGGATATTTAATAATAAAAGTGATGGAAACATAAACAAAAACAATCTGCATGAAATTAGATAGATTTTATACAAAAGACACATATTAACTTAAAAAATTAAATTCTTCCCTTCATGTGCATATCGATTTCAAAGTATCCCAACCTGAGGGACGCAAACACTTGAAGGGAAATTGGGGGAAGGAAAGGCAGCGCTTTTTTAAAAAATTACCCAAAATCAGGGAATTATCCAATTTAAATAAAGATTTCAGTATATGTTCATTAATTACTTACTTTTATAATGAAAAGGTTGGTAGTATCATATGCAAAAGAGATAGGGTAAGCATAAAAGGAAAGCAACTGATGAACAAGACAGCATTATTCAGTGAACCCGGAGGTTGTCCGTGAAGGGCAGGGCGGAGGCATGTGCCAATTACGTTCTCCCGATTGTCCTTACTTCCTCTCTGTGACGACCATAGGAAGCCGCTCGAGCGCTCGCTAACCTCCATTTTATGGAGGGAACACGGGAATCAGGTTGACAGACGAATCTGTGCACAACGTCCGTGTCATGGGGGGCTGGGAATGCCACACTTGGCGAGCCACAAACTCACCTCGAGGTTGGCTTTCCTACGCCGCGCATTGACAGGAGATTCGATTACAGCGGGGATTGTTAGGGATGCCTTCCCTTTCCTTACTATCAGTCCCCTTCCCTATCTCGCGGGTTGAGCGCCATCGTAAACCCCGGGATCAATCGGATTTCCTTCGCAAGTGTCGGTCAGTCTTGTTGGCCATTCCTCGGTCCAGTGACCTTTCTCAGCCTAGGAAGGTCTTTTATCATCTTCTAGTGGAGGGGGTTCCGAAGGATTCCCTACGTGAGCGGTTCGAGGTGTCGGAGAAGGAGTTTCGTTCTTACTGGTCTTGGGCGCCAGCGGCGGATTACCTCAGTAACCCTGAGTTTTCGCTTACCTGGCTATTGGCTCGGAATCGGCTGCCTCTCAATGACAAGGTCTTCATAAGGGGCTTGGTGGATTTGCCAAACTGTGAACGGTGTGGTCTTGGTATGTAAGAAACAGCTTCGCACGCCTTCTACCATTGTCCCCGGGTCTGCCCATTATGGGACCATGTCGGCGAGTTGACGGCTCGTCTCGCACCCGAAAAGCTCGTGCTCATTGATCGCGAATACGCGTGTGACAATGTGTCGCTCCCGTATTCCGGGGTGAAACGAATGATGTTTCTTACGCTGCTGGCCACGGCACGAATGGTGATTTGGAAGACGCCAATGGAGGAGGTCTTGCGAGGCACACGTCTTTCTTATCATGTTCTGATCCGATTCTTTGAGCATCAGCTCAAGATGAAGATTAGAATTGATAGAAAACGCTTGCATTCGACAGTCATCAGAGAAAGGTGAGTGAAAGAGACGAGCTTGGTTCGTTTGAACGGGGCTAGCCTTGATTTTCTCTTTTAAGTCAACCTATATCACATCGGGGTGATTTCCTTTGGAGCCCTCCCCTTGGTTAGGTTAAAGAAGCTCTTGTGTACCTAGTTAATGCGAGTTAGTGTTGTTCCTGGCCTGTTCCCGGCTACATCTTTGGTTATGATCCAAGTTGAGATTCCCAACCTCGCCAGTTTGTTTTGGCCCCATTTTATCTCGACTGGGTCAGCTTTTTTTTTCCCATGTCCGTGTATATTTTCTCTTTTTCCCACTCCCTTAGAGAGGGAGCCTCTTGATTCTGTCCAACGGGCAGAATACAGCAGCCTCTCCTTTTTGAGGGTTGGACGGGCCCTACTAACATCTGTTATGTTTAAGTTTACTTTGCGGCCATGTTTAGTTTGTTATTGGGCTCATTTCCCTTCCCACTCATTTTTTCATTTTTTTATGATCATGAAATTTTTATTGTATGGGGCGCGTTTTGTAGGTCCCCGCCTTGAGAGGATATGGTATTATGGTGTATGAAGGATTGGTTGGCGATGGACGAATTCTTGTGGTGAATGTGCAAATTGTAATGAGTAAATAGGTCGTGAATCAAATTAGCTAGGATAGTTAGTGAAGACCAGCCTCAATTCCCTCTTTTTTCGGCCTTGTGCCACAATTGTATTCTTATATGCAATAAATATAATTATTCAGTGAACCCGTTTGCTTAAAGCAACGCGGAGAACTGTGCTAAGACTGCTACTACAGAAAGATATACTCAACATAAAAATGGTGTCGCCGATAGAATCCTTAAATGCGCTGGAATACCCAGAACACGTGAAAACATGGATAAGAACTTTTGCGGAATTTGCAAGAGTAAAAGAATTACGAGACACCAAGACTGAAGGAGATTTATTTCTTGCTACTGCTGGGTGCGAAGCAGTATAGAAATTTTCGACAATGTGTTATCCGAGCGAATTTGAAGAAATGACATTTGAAGAAATTGTCAAAGTTATAAAAAAGAACATAAGACCAAAGAAAAGATTGGTGTTTTCTAAAAGAACCAAGTTTTTAGAAACAAGACAAGCACCCAAAGAGTCCATTAAGCACTACTTACATAAATTAAAAGAACGTGCCAAGTATTGTGAATTTGAAAAGGTGGGAACTCTGGAAATTACTACAGTATATGAGTTAATTCTTCTCAGAATAATTGAAGGTTTGCAAGCCCAAAACTACAAACGAAAAACACTGGAAGGTTTACAAAGCAGTAACATGAGTTTGGAAGCTAGTGTCAAGTTTTTACAACAGTTAGAGTTGATTACAGAATTTATTCAACCAAAAGAGGAATTCGACACGTACAGGACGAGCGCGACCAAGTCCATAATTAAATTTAGATATTGTGGAAAAAAATCACGAGATAGACAACTACAAATGTCCTGCTTTAGGAAATGTATGCTCAAATTGCAAAAAGAAAAGATCATTTTTAGAATGTATGCAAATACGAAAAGGAAATAGAAAGAGTACAAAAAGTACAACCCCCCTCTGAAGAAGAGGCTGAAATATCTATAGTGAGTATGCAAAAAAGGAGAGAAAAAATAAGTATAAATGGGCAGATATTTAACATGCAAGATTATACAGGCAGTGAAATCACGTTTATACAAAAAAAAATCTTGATCAAATTCAGACGACCTAAATTAAAAAAACGCAATATCCAATTCAAGCAAATTGATGGAACGAACGAATAATGGGTACACTTCAAGGCAATTTTGAAACTGATAAGCGTTTTGAAGTAATTAACATTACAGTTGTAGAATGCAAAAAAGATCACGGATTAGTAGGAATTGATGTATTAAAAGTAGATACAGAAATGTTAATCAATTCCATGGAGGCACAAGAAATTGGATTATTGAAAGGCTATAAAGCAAGTATTTGACTAAAAGAAAATGATCATCCAAAAATTCCAATTCTTATCCTATCTTTGGTAGTGGCCAAGTTAAACAAAATGATACAAGGCATACTTGAAAAGAGTATATATAGAGAGTGTTATCAATTGGTCATCACCAATAGTAGCGATAAAGAAAACCTGACGGAGATTTAAGGATTTGTGGGGATTACAAGATATCACCAGATATGTTCGGACTCTCTTCCTTTGCCAAATATCGAAAACTGCGAGCCACGAGTTAGCAAAAATGGAACACTTTGAAAAAATTGATTTCAAGGCAGCATGCAACCAAACAGAAATTCAAGGAAGTCACCACGATAAACTCCCCTTGCATAAAAAAAAAATAGCAGAAATAGCCCCCAACCCCCACCCCACCAAACAAATAAAAAGGAATTCCAATCCTTTTAGGGACTAATACATTTTTATAGTAAGTACATACCAAAATATAGCGACAAAGTAGAGCCATTTACAGAATTACATAAAAAATAATGAATTTAAGTGGACACGAAAGCAAAATGGCGCTTTTCAAACACTAAAGAAAATACTGAGAAACAAACCAATACAGAAATTTTTTGATCCACAAAAAGAAATAACGTTAACCACAGACGCGAATGAAAAGGCGAATGCTGCTATTATATCGCAAGAAGAACATCCAATCATGTACATATCAAGAAGTTTAGCGTCAGCAGAAACTAACTACTCGAATATTGAAAAAGAAGCATTAGCGATTGTATGGAGCATGGAAAGGGCACGAAACTTTTTGATAGGAAAATAATTCTTATTAAAATTGGACCACAAACCATTGAAATTCATATTTAACCCGAGAAAAGAATTGCCAAAAGTCACATTGTCAAGGATTTTAAGATGAGCAATAAAAATCATGGCATTCGATTTTGACATAGCATATGTAAAAGGGAACACTATCCCTCACGTAGATGCTTTATCAAGATTAGAGTTCAAGAATGAAACTGAAGAAAAATAGGAAAATGCTGAAGACAAAATAATACACTGGGTAGAAACGGACGTTCTTCCTCTAAATTAACTCAAAATAGAAACAAAGCAAGACCCAATATTAAGCAGAATAGTAGAGAGAATAAGAAGTAATGTATGGAGCAATTGTTCGATGGCAGAGCAACCCTTTAAAGAAACGAAGTACAAACTAACCATAGAAAATATCATAATATGCGATGGGGATAAATTGTAGCTCCACAAATACAGACATAGGATATATTAAAAGGAGTACATGATGACGTGCATTGTGGTGTAATAGCAGTTCAAAAAAGACTAAAGTTACAATCTTGGTGGCCAGGGTATTCAAAAAATGTAGAAGAATACATTAAGAGATGCCCCAAATGTGCGGAAATAAAAACTTTCAAGCAAAGAAAAATTCACTCATGTCCCAAGGAAGCAGACCCATGGGTTAGGGTCCACATGGATTACGTGCATATCAAAAAAAGGGGATTATTCTTAGTATTAGTGGACTCGTATTCAGGATAGCCAGTGGTTATTAGAATAAAAGACAGAAAAGCCACCACAATAAAGCAAGTAGTAAGAACTATATTGTCAAGGAATGGGGTACCCCAGACATTAGTCACCGGCAATGCACCCAAATTTTGCGATGAGATCTTATGTGCGTGATTAAAACAGATTTGATGCATCCTATACAAAACACCACCGTATCACTTAATCTAATAAGCATTGCGGAAAGAATGGTACAAGCAGTGAAAATGGGGTTAAAAGCATTCTCATCACTTAATGAAAGCATAGAAGCGTATTTACCGAAAATGTTCCTCAGTTACAGGTCCATTCCACACGCGGGAAGAAAACTGAGCCCATCAGAAGTGAATGGATAGGCAAATCAGAGCCACTATAACTATGTCCTTTTCAACGAAAGAAAGGGTATAGTATAGAAAGAACAATGAGGCTGATCCAGAAGAAGCCAATTTTCCTGATACAAAAAGGACACAACACGGCTATACTGGAAAAAAGAGACAAAATATACTGGCACATGCGGATCAGTTCAGAAGCAGAAATGAATTGGATGACGTGGAAATGGAAGATCAAGAACAAGAGACAGTCACAAAGGTGGAACAGAGCAGGAAATGGAAGAAAGCCAGAAAAGAAACTGTTGGCATATAAATTACGGATACATCTATTCAGCTCAACTGTAAATTGCTGAGGTCTCAATGCCATTCTAGTACTGTGCATAAATTCAAAAAGTCTGGATGCCATAGCGAATAGCGATATTTATTCTGTTAAATACACAGAAATGTGGCATAAGGAAGAAGGAGGGATTGGGGAAAGGACGGTCTTCTTCTGTCTTAACTATAACTTAGCTAGTCACAAACACTGACCCAATCGTACGAACAATATTCCTTACAGCAAAACAACACATTCATACGCACCTTTCTTACTACAACCACCATAATACCTCACTGTCTCTATGAAAATACTAACTAGTCCCCATATTTACAATTCATTGTCTGAATCGAAACTATATCCTACACGGAACCGTCATTTAGCCTGACGTGCTATACCATTTAGCTACAGAGGAAGCGTCTGTTTAGCAACGTCAAATTACTGTTTTTGCACAACAAATTTCCCACGATCTTATCTCGAACACGCACATCTGCTCGAAGCGTATCTTAACGTAAACAAATGACAGCATAAATTATGAAATGGACGAAGTCCGACAATTATTTTAATATATTTCTGTTCATACGTTATTTTTATAGATTGCCAACCAGATGCTTCCTCTGTAGCTAAATAGTATATCACGACAAGCTAAATGACGGTTCCGTGTAGGATATAGGTTCGATTCCTGTCGGAGGGCGCATAATTTCTACGAATTTTCTCAGACATTCAGCCCGGTGAATGTAATTAATATTGTTTATTGTAAACAGAGGATTTATTTAAATATTTGTATCTATAAAAATAATGTATAAACAGAAAATATATTAAAATAATTGTCGGACCTAGTCCATTTCATTTTATGTATGTGTATGTATGTATGTATATGTATGTGTGTGTGTGCTTATATTTTAATAAAATTATGTATTTCTGGCGTGGTAACAAATACGTAGGTACTTTAAGTCCCCATCTTAGACGAAAGGAAAGATGTATTTTACGCATCAAGTATTTTTTTTCATAATCTTTTTTGTCAATGAATTTAAATCAACGAAATCTCCATTCATCATATATATAAAACATTCTACATTAAACACCGAAGAGGAGAAGTCAGCTAAGTGTTTTCGCTTTCATAGCAACTTCTGTTTATACATGACATTGAAATGAGCGAAAATGAGCAAGGATCAAAAACCGGCTCGTTTCTTTTTTGCTATTTTCTTGTTTCTTGTTGATATTGTTTCTATTCACAGTAATCTTTTAGGGCCCACTTTCTCTTTCAAAGGAATTCTACCACACAGACACCATCGGTTCTTGATAATGACTGTGAAAGTCGAAAGTACTTGAAAAAAAAATGAACTTCAGACTGTTTATCCACAACTTCAGTACTCAACCTCATCGTTTTTTTTTTTATCAAACTTACTTTATATATATATATAGAGAGAGAGAAAGTTATCGACAGACAGACAGTTTCGCTGTATCACAGCTCATGAGTATGGCTAGACATTCGATTGTTTCAAGCCGGGATCGAAACCCGACCGATTTGGTATCAGTCAGAGAATTTAACCCTAAGCTATCGTTGAACAGTAGAGAGTAAGGGAAATTTTAACGTTTTTACTATACGAGGAACGTCAGTAGCTAGGAGACTTCGATTCGAATAGAATAGCATTGCATTAGCACCGTTTATAAAATCACCCCTCTTCTCCGAGAGCTTATTCAATTATTTCGAGCATACATAACACACACACACACACACACACACACACACATATATATATATATATATATATATATATATATATATATATATATATATATATATATATATATATACTGATTCCGCCCAACAAAACCCGTCGACCAGTAAATTACCGGAGGATAACGCGTTTAAAAGGCGAGCAGATCTTTTGCAATTAAAGTGCTATATATTAAAAGATATTAAACAACAGTGTACATCTTTCTGCCTATCATGGCAGGATAAATCTATTGAGATTCTTAAGAGATAAAGTTATTTGATTTGATTTTTACATTATCAAAATACATGAATTGAAATCGGAAGATATCTTTTTGAACTTTCATCTATCTACAATGGATTCTACAGACATCTTCGACTCTGAGGTTCCAACGGTTCAACTCCTATAAATTGACAACACCGCACACAGGATTTGGCTACAGTGGTGAAAACTCATGCGGAATTATTTACTCTTTTCTGGAGAACGTAATGTAGAGATCGATTGCATATTGGGTGCCACGAGTCCCAAAACGGCTCACCAAAGTTTTTGAATTCAGAGTTGTTCTTTGTTACCTAACCAAGAACAAAGAGCCCAGTGTTTCTCTTCTATTTTAACTCATTCGTGATAGATTTGTATCTTTCACAAGTGTACTTGTGCGAAAAGAAATGTAACTAGTGTTCTCATTCCGAGCTGCCAACTATTACATTACCTATATACCCTAACGAATAAAGTACTACTAAGTGGTAAGTCATAATTAATATTAGACATGCAGCACAGCAACTGGAATTAGTATTACATTAGTATGCTTGCAACTAGCAAGGGCACCTGGCAAAGATTGGAAGTTTCCCTTTGCCGTACGAGACAGTTTTTCACTCCAGAATCTGTCATGCATATCTATAAGTCTACCATGCTTAGAAAATATCGCTGCCGCATATAGTTCAGTACCCCTTTCTTATATGCCTTGAGCATCTTAATAAAATCCAAAGAAAAATCAGCAATATTATTGGTCCTGATCTGCTAGGTCGGCTTTTGTCACTTTCCCATCGCCGTAAGGTTGCCTATGTCTTTTTTTTTTATAAATACTTTTATGGTAATTGTTTAGATGAGCTATTCGCTATGGTTTTATACTATTATAGTCCCGCATTGATTTCGACCAGTGAACTGATGTTTCTGCCACATTTAGTGATTGTGGGGGGTTTTATTACTAATATTATTTTCTTTAGATTCTTGTAAATAGTTTTGTAATCATATTTGTAAATACTCATTGGGGCTAGTTTTTTAGAATTGTTGTTTTATTCCCCTCCTCCCACGTAACAGAGAGAAACCCGGACGAGGCTTTGCCGAAGGTCAAAGTTTCGTCTGGTGAGGTAGACAGACCCTGAACCCGTTTATGCGGGTTCTAAGGGAATATTTTTGGCCGAGCCTACGGTAAACTAGGCCTTGTATCACATACATCTGGGGGGTACCGCTAAATATTAACCGTGATATACACTGTTCTACCGAACCTGTGACTGTTCGCAGCTCTGTCGAACTCTCTGCCTTGGGCAGAGAGGAACCCAGATGACGCTGTACCGAAGGGCAGAGTCTCGTCCGGGGAGCTAGACAGATCCGAACCCGTTTATGCGGGTACTACGGGGATTTTTTTAGTCGAGCCTACGGGCTCGGATGACCCACGTTAAACTCGGCCTTGTGCCACATGTAGCCTCATGGGAGGGGGGGCTACTAAATATCAACAGTGATATAGACTGAACGCTGGTCAACCGACAAACACTCCCAAGTCGTGTAACCCACTTCTGTTGTATTTACTGTTCAATACACTATTTATCTGCAGCCTCTTGTTTTGTTATTTCTTAACCAATTACTTGGTCATAACAACTTCAAAATGTCTAGATACCATAGCAAAGTGCTCATACGAACAATTGCCATGAAAGTATTTATAGAATAGACACAGAGGCAACCTTACGGTGGTAGGAAAGTGACAGAAGCCGAGTTGCCAGATCAGGACTAATAATATTGCTGATTCTTCTTTGGATTTTATCAAGGCGTTCAAGGTAAATAGCAGAGGCACCGGACCATATGTGGCAGAAATATTCTAAGCATGGATGAATTGTAGACTTATAGATATGTATGATAGATTCTGGAGAGAAAAAGAAACTGTCTCGTACGACACACTGAACCACTTTTCTTAGCACCTGACCTAGAAATGGATTCAATATCGTCTTTCCACTTTATGTCAATTTCTTTCAGACTGCTTTATAAGTGAGAGACAATTCCTATAAGCTTTTTCTATTTTTATATTTGAGCCGACCTTTAGTTTACCAGATTCGTGCCTATGAAAAGACAACATTTTAAAATTGAAAACTGTAACAAAACGAAAATGCCAATAGAAGTGGCATTTAATTGGATTAATATCATATTCAACCTCTACAACGCAATGGACTATCATTTTCAACCTCTAGCGGGATTTGTTATCGGTTGGTGCAATCTTAGCAATATGAGTTACGCAGATGACACTGTGGTGATGGAAGATACAGAAAGAAATCTACAGAATCCCCTAGACTAGGTAGCAAATGAAAGCGAGAAGAAAGGACAAGCCATCGACTGAAAGAAGATAGAATGTTGTAAGAAAAGAAAAGCCCAAGAAACGAACTATAAATATCGATATCAAACATGTACAGAAGTTCAAATATCTGAGAAGTGTTTTAACAGGGGGTGGAAAATGTGACACCGAAATCCGAAGGCACATTGTATTAGAAAAAAATGCCTTCAATAAGCTAAGTAAAGTAATGAAAAACAAATGAAACATCGTTAGAAACAAAGAAAATAGTCCTGAGTTGCTATGTAATATCAATGCTCTTGTATGGCAATAAACGCTAGAGAATCTCCTTACAGATGAAAAGAAAACTCGTGGTAACAGAAATGTGGTTCTACAGAAGGATACTGAGAATACATCGAATGGAGTGCGTAGATCAACAAAAAAGTCTTATGGGAAATAGAAGCAAAAAAAAAAAGAATCAAAAAGAGCAAGCTGGGTACACAATGAAGAAGAAGGGCTTAGAGAATCCGACACTTACAGGACATATTGAAGGCAAATTTTACAAATAGAGGGCGCGAGACACCTGCCTGATTTGCTTTGTGAATAGAAGGAGTAATGGGGAGAGGGAGGTTTGGCAAAAGGACAAACGTTACCAATGGTTAGAAGGGATAGGAGGCTGTGAAGAACCATGATTGCCCACGTCTTGAAGCTCACTTTTTAAATCAATTCACACCAAGCAAGGCGATAATGTTACTAAGAAACAAGGAGCTACTGGCAGTGAAAGAGAATGTGAAAACTTTAGAAGGGACCGGAAACCCAATCTTAAACAAGAAACAAGGGATAAACCTCTACTCCTGTTCAAAAAACCTGGGAGGAGTATGAAACGGATAATAGGTGAAGCTACCTACTCCTTTTGAAGAAGAATTATATTGTTAACACTCTTCTTGTAAGACTAGCTAGACATACCTCGTGTGGGGAAACCTAATAACCAAGGTGCGGAAACTTCACTAAAAACCAAATGCCTGCTATGATGTTTGCGTATGAACGTAAGCGGACTACAAGAAAGAAATAATGAATGATAAGCTCAAAGGTGATACAATGTTGATAGGAAACTACAGCAAATCTTACAGAAGGTAATGAAAGAAAGGATGAACCGTGTCCCTTCAGAACGTTGGCGAGCATGGCCCACCACAATTTCCTATCCTTTGTAGGTCTTAATAAATTGTGTCTTTTTCTTAAAAACCTTTTTTCCATCCATTTACTTAAGCTCGCTAGATAGGTTATTCGCTGTTTTACCCTGCCTCTCTTGCTTTTAACCCCTCCTGTGAGTATCAAATTTTACAAGAACTCTTTCTTATTATGTGCTGTCTCTTCCTGATGTTAAGTATCAGTGTCCTTTCTGTTTCCATTTTCTCTAAAACTTCGTCGTTGCTCACATGTTAGGTCCATGGTATTCTCAGCATCCTTCTGGAGAACCGCATTTCTGTTGATTTAAGTCTTTTCTTCACCCGCGAGAAAATTGTCCAGTATTCGCTACATAACTCTTTTCTTTGTTTCTAAGGATATTTTTCTGTTTTTTATACTTTGCTTAGCTTTTGGAAGTCATCTTTGCTATCCCAATGGGCCTTCGGAATTCGATGTCATACTTTCCGTCCACTGTTAAAACCCTTCCCAGATATTTGAATTGTTGTATTTGTTTGATTTTGGCATCTCCAATTTGTAACTTACATGTTGGGATGTTCCTTCAGCTTAAAAAACATGCATTCTGTCTTCTTGCAATTTATGTTTAGTCCTTTCTTCTCGCTTTCCTTCACTGCCTGCAAAAAACACGATAATGCTTTTTATCCCACAAATAATAAAATGTTTATAAATAAAATATAGTAGGTAAGCTAAATGAAGTGAGAAATTAAATAGTAATTTTTATATCAGTTAATAAAAATGTATTATTTTTTCCTGTAAACCTTGTATCTTGTCAATTGTTATATAGGAATAAAGTGTCGCTACCGATAATTGAGTTTGAACATAGATCGCCAGTGAGCAAACGCAGACGATCCCATTATTGAATTAAGTAGACCACATGACCATAGAGAAAATGCATAAGAAGGACGTTGCGTGGCGCCTAATTGATCTGCATTTCTAGTCTATCCCCTATACTATACGGATCGCTATTTCTATTCTATCTTCTTTGACTATTCGAACCTCTATTTTCTACTCTGTTCACTATACTATCTCTGCTGTTTGAATCACTATACGGTGGTTACTATTCGAGCCAGTATTATCGAGCAAGTACTATGAGTGCAAGTGTTATTCAAAGGCGTGTGACACCAGTATCGTTCAACGGCGTTACTATAAGTTGTATCTGCGATTACAAAGTTTCTACTACAACGAGCATTATAAAAGTGACAACGAGTAAACGAGTGTTCGCTGACATCACAAAATCAATAATTATAATTTAAGATTTGAACAGCTTATTATCGACTTTATTATAGATAAAAAAAATTTAATTGAGCTGTTGTTATGCGAATAGAACTTTTTTGTTAATAATCAGTATTTGGTGTGAATTTACCATTTCTACGTCGCCTGAAAACATGCTTAACATTTATCAAAAATATACATGACATTTTGAGCTTGAAAAATACTTCCATTCTTAAGATATATCATTTCATTTACTTTTATTATTATTTCGACATTTCCACAAGTTTCCAAACATTGCTTGCCCGTTGATTTGACTTGGTTTATTTAATACCAGATCATCTCCTTATCAGTCATTTAATGCTGAAATTTAGTTTCCTTCGGAATTTTGGTATTTTTTTTTTTTTTATTATTATTATTAGAATCTATTGCTGGAATTTTAATTTTTTTTACTATAAAATCTGTTGCTGCAACTTTTTATTATAAAAGTGTATTTTTATACTTCATAGTGTTTTAACTCCAGTTTGGATGTTCCTCATAGCTGGGACCCTGATAGGTGCTACCACCCCGTGTCTTGGTCAACCTAAGAACAACAGCAATAAAGAGGTACTTGTCCGTTGATGTCTATTTTCAAATGCTTTTTGTCTATTTATTATTTATAATAGTTCAGTACTTGACGAATTCCTAACTACAAAATGATCAAATTTTAAATCTAAATTGTTTATCCATTTCAAATACAATATTTATTAGAAAATATATTCACTTTAAATGCAATAGTCATAGAAATTACTTGAAATGGACGCACATTTCGGTCTATGTGTTACTCAGGAGTTATTGCCAGGCAGAAAGGAGAAATTAGACCTTGCGACACAGATGTCTATTTCAATCGAACTCAATTTGCATGTGTATGGATCACTGTGTGTGTGCATGTATATTTTAATTCGACGACAAACCTCCAAATAATTCTACAATATTTTCTTAAATTTAAATAATGCTATTTTTACCGAATATTTTCCAAAAAGTTCAATAAAATATTGTAATTATTTGAACTTGTTAGAGTTTAAAAATCAACTTTTCTCTTGACGTCTGCTTTTATTGATTTTATTGATTACTCCAGATTAGAGGTTGTTCAGACTGAGTAGGAGAGGAATGCAATATTCCAAAGTTTTAGTCCTTTCAGTGAAATTGTGTTTATGTGTTTCTCTGTGTGTGTGTGTGTGTGTGTGTGTGTGTGTGTGTGTGTGTGTGTGTGGCTGCGTGTGGTTGTGTATACCTTAATCAACACAAGCATGTGTAAGTCAAATATTTTTGTGATGTCTACAAAAACTCGTTGTCACTTTTGTAATGTCAACGAATACTCGTTGTCACTTTCGTAATGCTCGTTGTAGTAGAGACTTTGTAATCGCAGATACAACTATAGTAACGCCGTTAAACAATACTGGTGTTAGACGCCTTAGAATAACACTCGCAGTAATAGTACATGCTCGATAATACTCGCTCAAAAGCAACAACTCTATAGTGATCCGAATAGTAATCCGTATAGTGATCAGTATAGAGAAATAGTATAATGAATACTATAGAGAATAGCGATCCTTATAGTAATAGATGATAGAGTAGAAATAGTGATTCATATAGTAATAGAGGATAGAATAGAAATGGTGATCGATTGGACGCCACGCTAATTCCTATATATACATTTCCTTTGCGATTACGTGATCTACTTATTAAAAATGGGATCCCCTGTGTTTGCTTTCTGGTGATCTGGGTTCAAACTCCAGTGTCGGCAGCGACACTTTATTCCTATACATCACAAATACACAATACAAAGGTATATACATTACATATGCGCATGCAAAGTCACATGCAAACATTGTGTGACGGACAGAGAATGAGTTTTTATTTTATATTATAGATTTCTAATCATATAATCTTCAGATGATTCAAATCTTTGCCTTCATTTTTCAATTTTATGATAGCAGCTACTGAATGAACTAGAAATGCCGCTGTATATAAAAGATGCCGCCAAACATTGACACCGCAATTATGTTAACTACCTTCAATATTTATTGTTTTAAAAAGCAATTATTGGAATTATAATAAGACCTATACATATGATGAAAGTGAATTTATTCATTTTCTTTGTTCTTGAGAATTTACAACAAAAATATCAAACTATTTAGTTATTAGATTGTTTATTTGCAAGAATAATTTTATATTTACAACATTCTAAAAACTAATACAATTAAAACAAAGGCAATGCAATATCTATCATTTATCAATTTATAAAAAATAAATATGAAAACACTTTTTTATTCATAAAGTTATAAACATCTACTAAATTATTAAAATATATGAAGCAACTATAGAAAATCCTTATTATTTACCATTTTATAAAGTTCGAACTGATTGAGAATTTGCCGATGTCAACCATTCCAATAAACAATATAATAAATAGTGTTAAATAAATCACATGACCCGACGTCGTGCTTTGCTTTCATTAAATCACAGATAAAACAAACGTTTGGCATTTACGTATACCTTCTTAATTCAAACTACTTTATTGAATATATCACGAAGTGAAACATTTGTTTTTTTTCTCTGATATATTTAGAATTATTTTATCTATTTGATCTATTATAAACTTTTCTGCTATTAAACTCGAATGTTTACTTTTTAACATTTTGACTGGAAAAAGTCTTCGGGGTCAGATTTCCGCTAAAATACGAACTTTCAATTTACGATTTCTTACACGTCATAACTTTGGAAAATTACAGTGCATTTCAATCTGACTGGAGAGTGCCGAAGTTTCTTAGCAAGACTTTTTTGAGAGATTCCTCTCCCTCTCTCTTTTTTGTCTATCTGCCTTTCTTTATATATATATATATATATATATATATATAAATACTTTCATAAAATAAAACATTATTATTTTTTAATTTGAAACTTTTTCTATATATACATATTAAGAAAGTATACGTGGCTTCTCATTATGATATATATATATATATATATATATATATATATATATATATATATATATATATATATGACAATTGGAAAAAATCTTATTTTTTTGCCAATGCGTTACGTCTTCCTTGAAAAAAAGTCCACATTGGACGAAATGTGTCGGCTAATATTACAGTTTTCCTATTGTCTTTTACATACACACACACACAAATATATATATATATATATATATATATATATATATATATATATATATATATATATATATATATATACCTACGTTCGAAGTGTGACTTAAAGTTTCGCTGATCTAGCAAATCATCAGGCACGAACTATTACGGTTGTTTTTTTTGTTTTTTTTAAATTTATGTTTTGTTTTTTCTATAAGGATTTTTTTCCGTAGTTCTATAGGTCCCTTCTATAGTTCCCTTATTTGATTAAGGACAATCGAACTCATGAAAAAACATTTAAATTCTCTATGAAATCTGAACTTATCTCGCTTAAGCATTTTAACATAAAAAGATTTTTGTAATCATTTTACGCGAAGCAAAGCAATAGAGCTACTAAGACACAAGAGGTTTAATGAGTGTGAAAGAATAAGAAAAATCAGAAGCATTATTAAGGAGCGGGAACAATAAAAGAAGAGGAATGAAGAAGACAGTCGATAACGATTGACATTGCTTTTACATTTTTTAAGATCAGTTAAATGGAAAGCAAGAAGCCGGAAAAAAATTTTCACAGGCGAGAAAAGAAACTGTTAGCAAAGAACTTAGTCAATTCAACTGTAAAATGAAGTTGCCAATCTAGAACTGCATTTGAATTAATAAAGTCTACTTAACATAGGGCAAAGTTCATCAGAAAAATTATCGTAATTTCTCGGAAATAATACGCATTTTTTTTACAGGTGATAGTATGGGTGCGTATTATAAATAGGTTTAAACAAAAATATTTTTCTCGTTATTGATTTATAATAATAAATACGTACTTATTGTTCTAAAATAAGAAAGATATTAGACCAATTTTCATTTTAAATCCAACAATAATAATTGTAACATTTTTTGTCAGTTAATTTATGTTTATCAGTAATCGCACTTTTTTTTATTTGGCGAAAAAATAAAAAAAATCTATAAAAAGGCCAATTTCGAAGAAAAGAGGATATCAAGTTGAAAATTTATTGAAATTTTAATTTTCATCACCATCATCACCAATTTCTATTATAGAATCAATATCTAAATTGTCATTAAACAAATTATCATTCACAATATTATCTTCGTCTTGTTCAAAATAATCTTCGGCCTCTTCATTCTCTTGCCAAAAGATAACATCTTCAGAGCTATCCATGGTTGTCGTGAGGTAGCATTTCTTGTTAGATTTATCAGGAAAATTTATCGCATGATAATTTTCAACATTATTTTAGCCGCTTAGTTTCGATTTTATTCTTAATATCAAGGTCGACAAAATGTCTTCATAATTAATTTTTTTTTTGACAAAATTTGTAGATGCGTATTATACATAGAAATAGATATATTTCTTAATTTTGGGATCATTTGTTGGTGTGCGTGTTATTTATGGGTGCATACAATCAAAGTATTTACAGAAAAGACTCAGAGAAGCTACATTACGCCGGTGGGAAAGAGACTGAAACGCAGATAACGTTCTTATCTTAATGAACCTACTCCGATAAGCTCCAGTCTCTTCATCAGTAAATGAACCAATACTTTTTGTAGTGCATAACTATTGGTTGTTTTGATGTTCATTTCTTTTTCCCTCTTTTTTGACAGTTTTTCGCCTATATCTTTGCTAATGTTTAGTCTTATAGATATGTAGACGAATGTTTACTTGTAATCTTGGTCCATAGCATAAATGATATTTTTATACGTATTGTTATGAATAGTGGTCTCCCCTTGTTTTGAGAGAGCTATTTCTGTTTACTGGGACTGTAAAAGGACACTATACGCGAACCTCGTATTCTCAGTTGAATAAAGCTTTCTTAAGGTCTACACTCGCGTACTTTTGTCATTACATGTATATTTTCTTTTATTGATAGTTCTCACGATACGAGGCTCAAGGGCTCCTCAAGGTAGACGGTTACTGAGTGTTATTGTAAGGGAGGGGGGAAATAAGAGAGTATTATGAATGCGAGTAGAATAGATATCGGTTGATCCGGGATATAAAGAAACTAAAATTTTATTTGTCAGGGAAGTATTCCCTCAGGAGTATGTTCCACAAAGTAAAAGTTATCGGAGTGGAACTTGCTTTTTATTGAATGAATACAAAGGGGATGGAGATGGTTTGCCACCGTCAACACGTCATGGTGAGTCCTAGATGTGTAGGTCCGAGCTGGTGGCACTAGGGAACGCAACTCGTTCAAACACCTGCCATAGTAATGGCGATGTAGTAGTGAAAGACTGGCAACGTTTCGCCTGTGAGTCGAGAATAAGTCATCACCTACAGCGCTTTTGAACTCTGTCGAGG